>JAECUM010000685.1:0-180700 GCA_016617855.1 Megalonaias nervosa
AATGATTTGAAAATTATTAATAAACACAGACATTTTATCTTCATGTAGGGAGCATGGGCGCCTGCACATAGGGGCAAGGGGGTGCACTTCTCCCACACCATGATGTCACCTCTAAACATATTTTGGTCTACATGCGTAAAACATTATGGCTGACCACTATATGTTTGCCGCCACCCACTCCGAAAATGTTTCTGCGGGCTCCCCTGGTGGGGAGGAATCTGGTTACACTACCAACGAAGATAAATGTCACGATTCGCAAAACTGCACAGCCTGTTTGACAAGGGGATGATAGATATCTCCACTTAAGACTTTTTGGTGCCTCAGAAAACTAAGTACATTCAAGCCGAAGAAAATATACACTGATGGAAGACTTGATATAAAATCTTCATATACTCAGAAGGGTATATATTCACCAATATTATGGCTACTACATGGGACACTGAATGAAATATTTTTAGTCATATTTAAAAAGTCTTCAAACAAAAGTCATGTCTCCCCAAGTCAAATATTTAACAATGTCGGTGGCGATCACTCTTTAGATTAAAAGTAGTGTGTAATCTATTTGACAGGGTGATGATATTAGAGGCTAATTTTGATTATTCAGTTTAAGTCGACGAAATTACTTTTTTAAGCACCGCATATAAAAAAAAGTTTGCACATCATATAAGGACGAAAGCACCACATATAAAGAAGTTTGCACATCATATAAGGACAAAGGCACATCATATAAATAGGTTTCCACATCATATAAAGACAAAAGCACCGCATATAAAGAAGTTTGCACATCATATAAGGACAAAAGTACATAATATGAAGAAGTTTGTACATCATATAAAGACGAAAGCACCGCATATAAAGAAATATGCACATCATATAAAGACGAAAGCACCGCATATAAAGAAATTTGCACATCATATAAGGACAAAAGCACCGCATATAACGATGTTTGCACATCATATAAGTACAAAAGCACATCATATAAAGAGGTTTCCACATCATATAATAAAACTTATCATCTTAAGACAGCTCTGGCGTTCCATATGAAATGGCAGTATTCCAATATCACGCATATCAAATTTGGAAAGAACTATTTTAAAGATGCAATCTTCAATGTACATCTTACACACAGAAAATGAAAATCACAGCATCCACAAACTTCTTTGTGTCACGTCTACCACACTAGGGGTCGCGGGTTCGAAACTCGCCGCGGGATACCAATTTTTTAAAATACTTTTTTGGTATTTTTACGTTCAAACTTTCTTTTAAACTCGCTCATTCCAATTTTTTAAATTTATTTTAATACTTCTTTTTATTCCCGTCCTAGGACGGGCAATTAACCTGCTACTAATAGAAAATGCATGCGTATAATTGTGGCGGTAATTACCCTCAATATGAGGCACCCGGGGACAATGTTCTTTTACGGCGCCCCTACTTTGCTACAGACACAGTTTTATGTCAGTTGCCAACTTCCCTTCCCCTTCTCCCCCACCTCCAATCAGTTCTATGAAGAATTGCTCACATTACACTAAGGTGAAGGTGACATACCATGAAAATTTCATTTGCAAACAAAAACAAATTACTGACGGCGCCCCATCGCCTACCGCCTGAGGGCAAATGCCCCCTCGCACCTTCACTGGCATTTGTACATACATAATATCTGCTTTCACACAAAATTGCTTCGTAATTTGGATAGTTTCTCCTGGGTATTAGCATGACAGAACCACACTAAGATAGTTGCAAAAAAAAAAAAAAAAAGGTGGTTAAAAGTTTTGTAACTGGATAATGCGCGTGCCAATCTGCACAAATCGCATACAAAACTTCGCTTGTTCCTATTTCTTGCCCTGTTCTACCTGGCATTTACTGTGATAGTTATATGAATCATTCCTCAAACCTATATTGCTGTGCCAAACCTTTATTGCTGTGTTGTAAACCTGATAACAACCACGCCCACTCATGGGTTAAATTGTATAATGTTTGTGACCTATTCTATATGTATTACCATAGGCGCATGCTACATCGAACCACGTGTGTATGTGTAATACAAATGTTTGGTTTCTATTAGTACAACTCTATCAAAACGAGACATGTCAACTTTAACGTTACGATTTGAGATGCCCTTAGGCTAGCGGTAATAGCTTAAAGGCATAAGGGTTTCTATCAAACTTTTTACGTTTTCGTATCCTGGCTCACACTAGCAGTAAATATGTAGTTATAAATAAGGCTGCAAATTTACACGGTAAACGACTGATTTAGTTTACTACGTTGAAATGATTTAAAATCTCCAAACATTTACAAGAACATGCACTAACACGACAAACAATTGGCTCTCATTTATACAAGAACTTACCCGTTCTAATTAAATCTTATATTTTAAATATTTGTTTAAGAGAATTGATAAGTATAATTCTTTTTTTATAAAAATTGCTGTAAATTGTTTTCTTAAAGTTTGTATCTGTGTCATCACCATGAAAAAAGCCTTCACAATAACTGATTATATAGTACACAACGCAACGTTGCACGTCAAGTTCATTTGCTGATGATGCTGATAAATATTTTCATTAATCTACTGTATTTACTTTTAAACAACATGTCTCTTAATAGAACCTTTGATTAGCAACATTTGTTTTAAAGAAACCTTGCATAGGTTCTTTGTCGTTGTACATACTAATATACAATAATATACAAGTATCCAATGGGTATGTCCAGGCTGTACTTCCGTTTCTATTATCGAATTTTTATCATGTGAGATTGTATGTAATAGGGAAACACTGTCATGACAATCATATGACTGCTTTATTAAATCTGTCAGATATATTCTAATAAGATGTTTTGCAAACTGAATTATGTCATAATAAGAGGTCAAGACGCACACCAAATGAAAGCGATCGGAACATCGCTCGGTCATTTCCGTCAGGTGGTAAAAAAAAATCGGATGTGATTGGTTATCTTCGCTGGCCAAAGTTCCGATATGTTAACCCTGTAGATTTGGCGTTACTGTACTGTTCATAATATCAGCTCCTCTCAGGAAAAGAGTTGCGTCTGGGTAGACTTACAAGATGCTTGTTTTTTCTTTCCTTCGTTCTTTTCTTTTTTTCCAAGAAAGTAAAGGAAACAAATGTTGTCAGATCGTATACGGACTTGAATCCGTGACTTTTCCATCAGCAGCATGAATTCCAAGCAAGTGCATTTCGGTACCCATTAGACATCTGCTGTAATTATTTGTTGCACTCTTTGCGAATATTCTTCTTCACGGTCTTGGGAAACTAGGTCAATGATTCCTCCGTTTATTGTATGAATGTGCTATGAATATCTGAAGGAAAAAAAAAAACAGTCCAGGCCTTTTCAATTTCAGAACTATATTCACTATATAAGTTCATTGTTTTTCATGGGACACCAATTATGTGCAACTCGTGGTTGCTAAAAACCTTGAATATAAAGTAACATTGAACAGTATGTGCCCAGATTAATATCCACCCATCCATAAAGGTGATATATGCACAGATTCATATCCACCGATCCATAAAGATGATATGTGCTCAGATTCGTATCCACCAATCCGAAAATGTAATATATGGCCAGATTCTTATCCACCAATCTGTAACAGTAATATATGGCGAGATTCATATCCACCCATCCGTAAGGTAATATGTGAGTAGATTCATATTCACCCATCCATAAAAGTAATATATGGTTACGTTCGTATCCACCCATCCATAAAGGTAATATATAACCAGATTCATATCCACCCATCCGTAAAGGTGATATATGGACAGATTCATATTCACTCATCCGTAAAGGCAATATATGGCCAGATTCATATCCACTCATCCATAAATGTAATATATGGCCAGATTCGTACCCGCTCATCCGTAAATGTAATATATGGCTAGATTCATATCCGATCATCCATAAATGTAATATATAGCCACATTCATATCCACTCATCCGTAAAGGTAATATATGGCCACATTCATATCCACTCATCCGTAAATGTAATATATGGCTACATTCAAGGTAATATATAACCAGATTCATATCCACCCATCCGTAAAGGTAATATATGGACAGATTCATATTCACTCATCCGTATAGGCAATATATGGCTAGATTCATATCCACTCATCTATAAACGTAATATATGGCCACATACCCACTCATCCGTAAATGTAATATATGGCTAGATTCATAGCCACTCATCCATAAATGTAATATATAGCCACGTTCATATCCACTCGTCCGAATAGGTAATATATGGCCACATTCATATCCACACATTTAAATATGGAGAAAATGTCATGTTCCACCCAAGCGTAGGATTTGATATCCCAGAAAATAGATAAATTCAAGGTATTTTAAAGAGCAAAAACGTGGCTGATAACAAAGACATTCAAAAAGAAAAATGTGATGAACAGGGTTTTCTTTAGACAATCTTACCGAGACAGACATGAAGTAAAGCAAAAACTTAAGTGTGTTGAAAAGAAACTTGAAAACCACATTAGAATTTCATTAAGGAAAGATGCTTAGAGTCGAGAAGGATCGATTGGATTCATTTTCTACAAAAACAGGACTAAAGTAGTAGTGAATATGTTGACAGATTTGGACTATAATGTGAAATTAAAAATAGTATCATCTTTGTCGTCTGGGTTTTGTCTAATAAATGAATGCAGTAAGAGAAATTCTAACTCCGGCCATGGGCGTCCGGATAGTGGCGAGGGTACGGGGTTATTGTGTGTGTGTGTGTGTGTGTGTATGTGTGTGTATATATATATATATATATATATATATATATATATATATATATATATATACTCGGACTTGAATACGGTCAAGTCAAACTTAAAGGTCTCTGATTCTTTGGTCAAGTTGAAAATACTTGTTCCAATTATGTGTAAATTTTATTGAACACAAACTTAAAATTCATGTCCTTTTAATACAAGTCAAGAAAATTAATCATTCTTTTTTAAATACATTGTTAAGAAAACTATTTTATTAAATTCAAACAAAATTATGACAGCTCGAAAGAGGAATCTTCGCTATTGCAATTTCCCCGATTCAAGATGAAAGGGTACAATTCATGCCCCGAGCACTTAAAACAGCTGAGCTGATTACGAATCGTCCCGAGTTTAGTCACATGTTCTTAACCCATACGCAAAGGAACGTACACATTATATCAAACCACGTGCATTTTATGTAAATGTGTCTTGACTACGGTTGTTATTATGGGACCCCACAAAAGCGATACACAAACGAGAGACAGGTAAGAGATAAAAATACATTAAGTCGTTAAAGTTTTAAGTAGGTAAGAGACGCCTGGTCCTAAAGACCCTCTCCCACACATACAGTGTACTCGCGAGGGTTCGAACAGTTTTCATGTCTATTGCCAAACCACCCGCTCACGCCCCCCCCCCTTGTGAAGAATTGCCCCCATTATACTGTGGTGAAGGTGAAATAAAATGAAAATTGCAGCTGCCAAAAAAGCAATTTCCCCATCCTATCGCCAATGCAACCCCCCAATCAAATAATATAATGAATGCAGTAAGATTTGTTCTCAAATATTGGACATTTAGCAACTCAATGGCGACACTGGGGGCATGCGGGGGTGCGGACCGCACCGGTGACACTAAAATAACTGTCTATAAAATTTTTGAATTTTTTGTGCAGGAAGGAGGCCCATGTGGGTGACACCATGAGTTACCGCACTGGGTGACACCAACCCTAGTAACGCCACTGTTAGCAACATCATGTGGTGGCGATCGAGTCACATCATTGTACATACAAGTAGATAAATCAGCACAAAACAAGACACAGACGTACGCACATATATAAGGAGTTAAAACATTAGTTCTAGTTTTAGACGAACGGATTAAGTAATAATTTTCCAACCTTGATATTTTTATTGTCCTAAATAGTTCAATGTTAACGTGAATTTGGGAGCCAACGATGAAACGAAAATGATGCCGATTACGTATCGATCACAACGTGTTTGTTGTGAGAATTAACCTGTGTAGCTCCCGTGTTTTGGATACGTCATGTGATCAATGTTCTGTATCGGCTCACATGAAGACTGGTGGAACTTGAAGTATACATACACGTACATTACAGGTTCTGTGACGCAGCTGCCAGCTTGACAGGTATGTGGAGAAATCAAATGTATTTTAACACAAGGTTATGTTACGTATTGAATATCGTTACTAAAAGTTTGAAAAATCATATTCGAAAGTTCACAACCATGTTGATTTCAGTCAGTTTTACCGCGGTATTCAAGTTGTCAATAAGCCAGCGTGCAATAAGAAATATTTCAATGTGGCCATGACCTTTATAATTAAGCAAATAGTGCATTAGCACATACGATGCGTATTAGTGCTTTAGCACATACGATGCGCATCACCATCCTTTATCTCATCAAATTATACATGTACTGAAAAATATCACTATTTACTCCAGGTACGTGTTTATCAAAAGACCAAATAACAGCAAATTTATCTAGATCACATGTTTACGACTGGTCGGATAGAAAGTGGGACGGGTGAATTTCTTCTGTAGTGAAATACCTGTATTGAAACTACTGAGAGAGAGAGAGAGAGAGAGAGAGAGAGAGAGAGAGAGAGAGGGAGAGAGAAGACGTTGCTGACATGATGTTCTGCAAGCAGGACAGTATTAATGGTTTGGGAGTCCGTTAACACATATAGGGGTGGGGGATTATAGATCTTCACATACAGCCAGAAAAGCTGTCCTTAAACCAGACATTGGCACCTTCCTTCATGGCGCGGGCTGATGAATGATTTTTCAAGCCACACCTTATCCTGTAAATTATTATAACTAAGTAGGTGTATCAAGTTTATTACCTATATATGGTTATTTAAACAGACGTAATTTTATGTTCGGCAACCAGGGGAAGGGCCATGAGTAGGGGGACCGGGGCACATGCCTCCTGTGCCCGGCCCTTAACCCAGTCCTGTCTACAATTTTACACACTCGTTTTTCTTGTACAAAATGTTGGCATCGATGTACATTGTTAGGGAGAACTCGGACAATAAGGTTGTAACGGTAGTTGTCCGACAAGGTACAACGCACGTAATGCTCAAATGTACCCAGGGTATATTTGCGTACAGACCATTTACCTCAGGGTTTTTTTGTTGTTGTTAAATTTAGTCTTGAGAGGTAAGCGTCATTATGTCGATATGTCCAGGCATATCCTTTGCTAACATTTTACACTGAATATTTTAATAGGTATAAATAACGGACAATAATTACGCGTAAACATGTACTAATTCAAAGCGTAAGTAAAGCAAATGATAACAATCTTTTATATGTTCAATATGTAAGAAGTTTGAAATTCCCGAGATATATAAATGTAACAGCTCTTTGCACTCGCTTATGACTCGGGTCCAATTGCAAACTGAAAAAAACCCAGATCGGCTTGCGCATAATGCACCCGCAGATCAGGTTTTCTGCAGCTTTTTAGGAGAAATGAGTAGAACAAACAATATAGACCTGATAAGCAGGCGCGGTATGCTACGACAGATCATGATCTTTGTTGTATGCAGTCTGACTATTTGACAGATATTTTTCAGTACATGTATAGGGACGGTAGATGTATCTTTGGATGACGCTATGGAACATGATATTTGTAATAAAAAGAACCTGAATTCGATCTGCATAAATGTATCCTAATTTGCCACAAATAGAACCTCCGATCAAACGTTGCGACATATTTATGATTTGATTAATGATTTGAAAATTCACAGAAAGAGCTAATTCAAGTTTCAAATCACGACTTTCAACACATTCGACAGTACCCCCACCCCCGCCACTGATTTTTCGATATTGTATTTTTTTTCTTCTTCTTTAAATGTTCTGGCGTCTGTTTAATAACAAGCTGGTTGTTGGTCCAAAATATAACAATGGATTGATCTTGAAACATGGAATACTGGAACATAGTCACCATTATTCTAAATAATGACCAGGTCGCTGCAGTTAAGCACTCCAATAATACTCGCCCAATATTCCGACCAATATTGGTGGTATCATTGTTTGTTTGGTTCGCTGCTTTACATCAGAGCAACACATGTTGGTTATTTAGTGCCAAGGCAATTGGAGTAAAGTGCCTTGCCCAAGGAACACTACTATTGCTGAATCAGCGTGGTCCGATGGTAGGATTCGAACCCGCACCCTTTCGGTCCTGAGTCTAGCATGCTAACCACTTTGCTAACGCGGCTCCCAAACGTGGTGTGATGTGGAGATCACAATGTGTAATCCACTTAAGACTATGATACGTAACTTATAATTGCAGATGTTGTCGTTTTCGCTATTTTAATGTTCCAACAAAATTATTAGCAACATCAGTAATAGTCATATGCCTATAGAGTGAGAGTCACTTCATTTTGCGTTATAAATCAATTACTTCTATATTTCACGTTTCTGTTATTTTTTTGACAACCGTTATGTCCTTTGTTTGGTGTGGTCATTGCTGCTATTATTATTATTATTATTATTATTATTATTATAGACTGTGGAAATATTATGTCTTGAAACTAATATTTTTCGATTATTTTTATTAGTTTAGGTGACATGTTAAGTTACAATAGATTGGGTTTACTGGACCGTTCCACATGAAACCACATCCAATACTTAAAACTTACCTTTATTGCCTTGTAAACTTTTATGTGACAATCCTCTTATATATCCTATCTAAAGAGTTATCCCTAATATTCTATACATACACATTATGCAACCCCCCCCCAAAAAAAAACAAAAAACAAAAAATCCCACAACGACAACAAAACACTTTAAAGCTCCGATTACTCCTTGAATGTACGAAAAGTAGGACATTCGTCTCATTCTTGGTCTACGCGTCGAAATAAACGAACTCCGTGTATTTCAGGTAAATATCTGATTGTACAAGATACAAAATCGATGAGCTTGCAGCACATCTCTGCTTTATCCAAAATGATGTGATTTTAGGTCTGTTAATCATTTAGGAAATATGGAATTCAATTTCGGGGTCGTGTGGCAATCTTAGTAAGCGAAAACATAATTGGTAAACAAGGACATGAACAGAAATATATAGGCTGCGAGATGAGTTGGTTCCAGCTATTTCACAAAATAATAAAACAATTATGCTTTATCTACAGGCCGTCTAAGCTAATTAACATCTTGATTTTGTTAAACTTGTTTGTCTTCTCTTGAAGCTGCAAACATATTACTCCGTGAATACTGTTAACGGATGACCTCAATGGTAATTTCCCCAGGCCACATAACAGTAAACTGCACGATCTTCTCGTGCAGAGTATTCTGGTTGTTCCATAAACTAACTCACCTTACCCCTCACTCAGTAACTCTACTTGACCCAGTAAAGGTATCTGCATTTCGTAGGCTGCTGATGTTATTGAATCTGGTCCTACACTTGTTGAACACATCAGCGACAACAGTACCAAATTCATGGGGTTTAACGTCACTTTTCATCACATGATGGCTAAACATAATGGCCAGTGTATTTTATGGAGGAAGAATTCGGAACCACAGATCCATGGGAGGCCACTGGCAAGCTTCCTCACATGCCCACGTTGGCCGAGTTGAGATTTGAACCAACGCTGACAGAAGTGAGATGTGAGCGATCTGTTAAGGCGAGCGACTTTGACCATTCGGACAGCCGGGGCCCTGTGGACAATAGGAAACATATTAAGATTTTTATTTATTAAAAAAACAGGACCATAACAGGTCCCCCCCCCCAAAAAAAAAAATTTGTCCTGTGATTTTTTTTCGTATTACCTGACTCAGACAAAAAACGTACGGAATACCGCACATTATCTGCAGACTAAATCACTGACAATACAAATTATTCACTTTCTGAGCAAGTTTAACTTTGAAATCTGTCATTTAAGAAAAAAAAAAATCTAGTGATATTATCCATCATAATTTTTTTTTAAAATGCACTTAACTTTAACAAATGACTACATCAGTAACAGAAACGTGTCATCAGCAATCTCAAGCAGCTAGTGTTGTATATGTTAAGTCTATGGACGTAGTTACGAATCAACCTTTTCCGCCACCATAACACCGTTCCGGTGGCCTTGTTGTTAGAGCGTCCACCTCGGATGCGGGAGGTCGGGGTTTGAACCCCGGCCGAGTCATACCAAAGACTTATAAAGATGGTATTAGCAGCTGCCTCGCTAGGTACTCTGCATTAAGAGGTTAATGTTAGGACTGGTCGACCTGGTGTCAGGATAATGTGACTGGGTGGGACATGATGCTACATGTATGCGGCATGATGTCCCAGTGCTAGACACCACTGTAAGCCGTCACACTGCAGACATCGTAGCGATATGACTGAAAAATTGTTAAAGCTACGTTAAAAATCCAAGTCACACACATACCCACCATAAGATTCTGGATATGGGTACGAATCAACCATTTCCCCACCATATTGGTTCAAGACAATCTGTTGTACCGCTAAATGGCGCAGAACCGGAAGGTAATGAATTGAAGAATAAAATACTCCCGCTGACGTTTGATATTTATCATATGGTTCATATGAGCACACTTGCTGTTTGGCAGTTGTTCTGCGTGCAACTATTTCATCTGTTAACTATTGATGAAAGACCCTTAAAACTAAAAATACAAACAAAAAAACCCCATCTTCAACCAAGACGTTCGAATACTCAGGGCTTACATGTGTTATCCGCTTTACCAAAAATAAATCAGACAAGATGATCCGACCCTTAAAAGAAACAGGTTTCAGAAAGCTATGAACTACTGTCGAATTCAAGACAAAGGATATAGTCATTGAAAGAGTGGATGAAATATATGCCTTGATATAATCCGCAAATTTAATGTCCATTTGTATGGTGTACGTAGGTGGTACTATAACAACATTTTGAACTCAAAGCAGCCCGCTTGTGATGAAAGTGAACCATCCAGCTCCAAGAAACAAAGATCTTCTCCAACAACACTCATTCTATTTTCAGCGAACAGGTTCCTTATTTATGCTAAAAGTGGTAATAAAAGAAAAGTGGAAAAGAAGGAAGGCTTGCACACTGTCATACAAAGACTGCAGATGACTCAAATAAAACAGCTACGATGCGAAAATGAGATGAAAAAATGTTGTTTAAACCACAGGATGCTGCCTTAACAAGAAAAGTGGAACACTATAACCCTTTTGTTGGAAAAAATATATGCAGCGGTGATCGTCACGACAAAATCCATTAAGCCAGTAAAGTAAGCAAGGAACTTAGCCGATGAAGTGGCTTTTGAATTTATATGTTAAATAATCCATTGACAATGACACCTGTGTAGAGCTGGTAATGATTCCAGAGGAAAGCTGCTGACACTAATAATCACGAATTTCAATACTTCATACACGACAGATACTAATATATTGAAAACAAAACTTGTTACAAAGTCTGGTTCTCGAATACGGTTTGGGCAATAGAAGTGACTCAATTTCTTCCTCGTGAGATCTCGCATATCTTGACCACCAACCAGTAGCCTAGATTACCCAGCGGCACAAATGAACATATGCCCTGTGTGATAACCGGAAAGATATCTATTGAGGCATCAGAAAGAAAGGAAGGATACTAAATTCCATCGCGCAGAAACTCTGCAAACCGTGACCAGAAGGCACTAATAAATGTGCCAAAGCACCTTCAGCTCAGGATGTAATTAAGGTATTTAACAGGTAGGACAGAGATTACAACTCTACTGACCACACTGCGTGTTATACTCGAATCTGCTTGAAATCAAAACAGCTGTTTGTACTAACAAATGAGAGAGAGAGAGAGAGAGAGAGAGAGAGAGAGAGCATTATTATATCTTCAATTTATATTTTGTAAATGAAAAAAAAAAAATCGAAAAAATAAATAAATATCGAGTTAGCCTGGGTCGGTTACTGTAGTGGTGTCCATGGACAATGCAGTTTACTTCAGTTGCATGTGCAACATAATCTTTTTGTATTAATGTTCAGTCAAACATCAAACCGAACTATTCAGAGTATGGAATTTGGGTGTTGGCTTGGGTGGTTGTGGTGCTGTCAGTTACATTTGTTTTGGATCTTTAAATGGAGCAAAAAATATAAATATTTAAATTTAAATAAAAAATAAAGCAAAATGCGATCGCTACGTTTATTCTAGTCGTCGTTCACTATAAGTTGTCACTGTTACACCAGCTGTCACATATATTATCAGCCTGTAAAATCAATTACAGCTGGCAAAGTGCGATTTCGCATGGTGGAGAATTAAATTGAAGGGCTTTTAACTTGTCATTGCTGATATCTAGTAACATTGTAACAGAATGTGGTGGAAAGAAAACATCCATGAAAACCTCAGAAGTTTTAATGTCTCGTCTATAGCAAGCCACTGGGGCCTTCGTGGACGTGATTACCCGAATTCGAGAAGGCCATTCAGAAGACACTTTTCAATCACATGATCTTTGTGGTACGCCAGATCAAGATCTTCTTTACCCGTAAATGTGTTCATCGCCCCAAATCTTAATTTCCACTTTCCAATATCGAATTATATTGCAAGACAACGGGGTCATAACGTGAAACTATTTCGAGTTCTCGAAGGTCGAATTGGAACATTCGAGCTCAGATGCGTACTTGAAGAGCTCGAATACACGATCTAGGAGGAGATCATCTGCTTAAAGCCAACGTTCCGACCTGCTAACTCAAGATTTTTAATATCAACATATTTAGGTAGGATTAGCAAATAACAGTCAGTAGTAATACATCAGTACATATCACAATTAAATAACTGACACAGTACGTTATATTACATGTGAGTGTGTGTGTGTGTGACATTTTACGGCAATGCAGCACAATGGTGGCTGTATGGTACCAACTAAAGGTACAATTCGAAAAATGTAAAAATTGATTGCAGAAAAATTTATGAAGATACTCACTTCCAAATAAACGTGAGCATGAATAACAACAAAAAACATACAATGATACATATATTAAAAGTTTGTAACATGTAAATAACACATAAAGGTAACTAATACAAAAACTTAACACGTATATTCAACATTTGTTCTGTAAATAGCATTAAAGTCCAAAAGTTTATTGGGTGGTACAGCTTCTTACAGTTTCGTCATTATTGGTAAATGAAATAATAAGCTGTAACATTTCTGAATAAATTTCATTGTCATCAGTTTCTTTAAACAGCAATGACTGAAGTTCGGGTTCATTTATAAACAGGACTATTTTTTTTTTTTTTCTGTGTATGCAAGTCCACATGGCCAGGACCACTCGGCATTCTTTTTCTTCAAAACATTACCCCATTACATTTACCTTCAGCTTACGCTACTCCACGTGTTTATGTAACGTATATTATGAAAGTCTGCGTATAGCAGGTTACAGACAAATATAAAATTCACACATTTACAAAAACTCAAGAATCTTATCAGACAAATAGGCTTGATAGCTGTCGGGTTGTTTACTGTTTTGCAGATGCATGATTTCAATATCGCGAGCTGGGCGGGGCGGAGGAATAGCGGTGGTTCTAGTTTTCTTTGGAATTGCAAATCAGTGGCGTACTAAGGGTAAATGGCGCCCGGGGCCAGTGGCGTAAAGGGCGCCCAATGACGACGATGATGGCCCAAAGGGACAGAAAATAAGATGCGCGAAGAGTCGAAGCCGGGGGAGGGTTCGTGGGAGGGGACTAGTGCCCCCTACTACCAGCTAGGGGGTTTTGGGGCAGCGCTGTGAGCTACCCCAGCGGAGCCCTGGCTGCCAACGTTTTTCCTGCAATTTAATGCCATTTAGTGGCTTTTCCTGGCATATAAATTCTGTCATTCGCACAAGACAAGCACCATTTTATGCATATCTCATTTCCACATTATGCCCATTAATTTTACCTCGAACATATTACTGTTAAGCATGTACAGAAACCACACAATTTAACAAAATCGATTTATTAATGCACTGTTTGTTTATAGAGTATAGATATGTCAACACAGCAACTTAAAGACAAGTTTTTCGAGCTTTAATACTGCAAATTGCTCAGTAACTAGTGGCTGCCTTACGGATTCGAAGATAGACGTCTATTTTAACTTATTTGTCTCCATGCGATAATATTGATCAATGTCTGGATCCCTCACTCGCTGTGATGCGAAAGAGGATAAGTGGGGTGTTGGGGGGGGGGGGGAATGGATAGAGTAACAGTTTGTTCATGAAACACGCTGGCAGCAGAAATGGGTTTGCAAATTCTTGTGATACGGGTGCGTTATGCAATTTGCTGAATATTCGGGATTCATGAAATTCACACATTTACAAAAACTCAAGAATTTTATCAGCTGTTTTGACGCCCCAAGACATCTGGCGCACGGGGCAACCGCCTCGTCCGTCCCCCTGTTAGTACGCTACGTTTGAGAATATAATCACATTTAATATTTGAATCATAATTTTAAAGGTTAAAATGGAAATGGGAGAGCGTCAGGATGAATGTTAAGCTGTATCAACGAGCTTAAACTATTCACTACAGCAGGGGGTTTCAAACATGCCGCCCGCAGGCCGTATGTTGTCCGCCAAGTCCTATCCTGTGGCCTGCAAAATGACTCGTCACAAGGTGTCATGAGAGATGTAGTTGTGGTTAGGCCCTTGGGCCATCGAAAATGTCCCCATGCGGCCCTCAGGGTGGTTTGAGTTTGAGACCCCTGTACTACAGTATGTAAGAAAATCTTCTCATAGGTTGTGTTCCTTGTCTCACTCTCTATTCTTTCATATATTTATTTATTTATTGTAATTTTCAATTATATAAAAAGGATAATAACTATAAAAATGAATCGTACTGTTGAAACGAAACGAGCTGTTATTTCGTTTAAACAATATATTATGTTGTTTAAATAAGATGCGAAAAAAGTGTAGATCATATATTAATGATATTTGGACGGTTATTCGAGTAAGAGTTTTATGATACAAATCTTTGGTACTAGTAGCTGCCCTCGCATGGTTGGGGCATAATGTCTGCAAGCAGTTAAATCGAGACAAGGTTGCCTTCGCATGGTTGGGGCATAATGTCTGCAAGCAGTTAAATCATGACAAGGCTGCCCTCGCATGGTTGGGGCATAATGTCTGCAAGCAGTTAAGTCAAGACAAGGCTGCCTGCTGAAGACAAGAGTAGACGTAGTACATGAAATACGCATGTGACTGCTATGAAAGTATTTCTAGTTTGGGGAGGATAGTTTAATTCCAGGAACAAGTCAATGTAATCAGTGAATAGAGCCGAGTGGAACATTTTTAGTTTTCTCAAATCTGGATTTCATTTTTCTTGAAAATGGAAAAGGGTGGACTTTACGGTGGAAGTCTTTTCATCAGAAGTTTGCAATAATTCAACTTCATGAAACTTTTCAAGGTATGAAGCAGTTCAAGATTGCTATAGTTCCCTTGATGGCTAGTTAATTATCCAGATTAGTAAGAGTTAAGCAGACATACATAAGGACAAAGAAGCAAAGGTGCATACTTACATATATACATACATAGGCTACCAACATACCTGCGTACAAACGCAAGTACTAGCGTTTAAATTTGAGTAAACAGATACGTAGCTACGCGTGTACATGCAAATGTAAATACCGACGTTCGCAGATAAAACATACATGCATACATGCAAGGACACTTAGACGCATGGATGGTAGATATACATAAAAAATACATTTGTAACAGCAGCAGTATCAACAGTAGTAAAAGTAATAGGACTAGTCTGATTTGAAAATATGTAAACCACCAGATTAATTTTAAATGAAGTATTACACATGTAGTCAGAATGTTTAACCTTTTGGTGTATTATCTTTAGTGGCTGCAAAAACATCGAAAGGAGATCCGAATAACCTTTTGCTTCACGCTTACCTGCCTGCCTCCATACATATGTACATACTTAGACATATCAGCAAATAGGCCTCACCTGTCGTGATTTTTCATGATTTTCTTTGAGGTTTTGCTTTGAAATAAAGTGAGATATAGTATGTAACTATATCAAATGCAATAAAAAAACAAAAAAACAACATGATTTCTATTCAGAATTATTATATTTTTATATCCGTACTTTCGTGGATATATTGTGATAGGTCATGACTGTCTGGCCGTTACTGTTTTCCTTGTATTCTAATTTCCATCTACATCGATTGAAGAAGGGTGATCATATTTGATATTATGTTTGAGGAGGATCGATAGATGATATATGAAGGCTTGTGATCCCTCATACACTGTCGGGCGAGGCGGGGATGGAGGTAACATTTTCATAGGTAATATGGTCTCCTGCTTGTAACCTGAACTACATCTGTACGAACCGAAGTTGGGTGATTCGATTTGGTATAATGTTTCAAGAAGATGATAAAAAACGGTCTCGTATCTAAATGTATCCATGTCGGTTGGTTGTTTGAGTGAAGGTAGAGGTGGAATTAGCTGGGGACTACAAAATTGCAGATATTTTTATGGCCTCTGTCTCTTGAGTAGGTTGTAGGTCGTGCCACAACGTGACTTCAAAATGAAGTCTTGCCGGGGAAATATATGCAAGTGAATTCATTATAATAAAAGAAAGAGTTTGACTGCAATCTCACGGCCACAATATTTCTCTCTATATTGCTCTATGCTGTGTCGATTAAGTCGTTGACAAACCTTCTCAGGATTTCAGGATTTCAGAAGAGCACTCTGGAATACAGTTGAAATGTTACTCTCTTTTATGCATCACATTTTTTAAAATATAAGAATGTCCTTTAATCTGGTTATCCCTTTTCTCTGTTATACAGGAAAAAAATTTGGTAAATCTAAACTTAATATGGCGCAGCTATTTCATCGCGAGAAGTCAGGTGATACTTGTGATAGAAATGATAGAATACGCATGGGGAGCTGAGTGAAGATTTTCTGTCTCTCTTATCTTCGGACATACGTAGAATGCCCCAGTTCACTAATACTTTTGTAGAAGGTGGTAAGGACCCCTGTTTGTAAGGCTAACATTTCCAATTACAACTTTAAAAAATTAAGACTTTAAAAAAAGGGGATATATACTTGAATTATACGGTGAATGTGAATAGTATCTAGATAAGGTTCGATTCCAATTGGTATCTGTCTATCGTCCATGTTTGCGAAGGAAAACTTCTTTTAGTCATTTTTTATGCAACATATTTATCAAAATGTATAGTGCTTTGATCACACTGCTTACATCATCACTTAGAGTGCTTTATGTACAATTTTTTTCCAGGTGCTAGCTTAAGATTTATGAAGAAAAATATTTGAAAAAAATCGTTGCACTATCCCGAAACCGTACATCTGCTATCTGGCGATTTACTATACAGTTTTTGATAGTATTCCCAAGCCGACCAGCTAGACGGACACGTATGTATGTTAGGAGTCTAACAAAATAGTTCAAACACTTGGCCCTAACTTTCTTTGGCTGTGATGACTCAGTCAGATAAACGTCTTGAGATTAATGTTAACTAAATAATATTCTTCATATAAAATATTTCAGCGTGTTTTCGCTGACGTAAAATTTACTATCAAGTTTAGGATATCCGACCAGCTCAGAGGACATATCTTGTATATTAAGAATAAAAAAATATTTCTGAACACTTGGCTCCATTAAATTTTTTTTTCATGACTTGCTATGGTTAATCTTTTATATGTCATGATTGCAATTTAAACTAAGTACAAATCTTCATAATAAACATTTTAGCCGTGTTCTTTTGCAAAACGTAATACAGACCGTTCTTATGGAAGCATTTCCATTATCAAATCTGTCATTTCGGAGGTGCGTAGTTTTACATGTTGTCAAACTCTTAAGTAATTCTTGCATTAAGTCCGCAGTCACATAATTCCTAAAGAGAAGTGATTGTATTTGAAAATACACCACCACCACTACCACCACCCAAAAAACAAAAAATACAAACAAACAAAAAACATCAGCATTTTTTAAGTTTGCATAGCTTGTTCTCATATTGGACAAGGCTGTGCCTTTCGTAGAGCGCGGGAAAGGGAGCATCTCTACTAGTGAGATACTATATAGTACCCTACTCACTTCTGCAGTCAAACAGCGGAGAGAGAGAGAGAGAGAGAGAGAGATTCGCCCTTTGATGAACATAATCTGCTGCATTGGGGACCTGATCTAAACCTCGACTTCCTGCAGTTCTTTGCTATGTATACGATAGTACTTAGTGTCTAGATGGGTTGTCTTGGAAATTTAATGTAAATAAGTGTCTTTGCGTGATAATTTCTTTGGGATTAAACAATCATTTATGGATTGTTGCTAGTATCTGTCTGTCCTTACATCTGGCATCATGATTCTGGTAACATTTAACGTTTTAGAACACAGCTTATCAAAACATTATAGCCTTAAGAGTTTAACCTGGAGTCAATACACTATTCAGACAAAATTAAGTCACCGCGATCATTAGTTTACGCTCAGTTGGTTTTGCTTTGCTTTTCGTGTGACTCACAGTAAAGAAAATTTCAGCAGAGTTTTGATACGTAGGAGCACCATTACACAGGGGCTCGTATCGTTGCCTACAATTTACCAATCATACATATATTAAAATAAAATTACAAGGGAGGACACTTCTCCCCCTTTTCGCGCGACTTATTTAAGAATCAGTGCTGATATTTCACATCATTTCGCGTGGCGTAATAAATTTGGTACTGTTCTTTAGCTGAGGCATTTGACTTTGTATAACTAGCCAAAGTTAGGCTTCTATATCATACCTTTAGGAAATACCAGACCATTTTCCAACGCTACCGCTCGACATGGCCATGATCGCACCCGCTTAATATGCAAGTGCAAGGCGCTGCATATAGCCCTTTTAGTCGGTTTGGACGTGAAACTTGACGAGTGAACTGCTTTTTCTCGGGACATGTACTCGTTTTGCTTGAAAACACCCCCCCCCCTTCCAGGTATAAGCACAACTTATTCATAAAAATCAGAAATGGGTTGCATTAGTTTCCAAAAATTTCTTGGAAAGAGTAAATAACTAATCAACTTTATCCGTTCTGATAGCGGTAATCTCTTTTCTGTTTTGTAGAAAATTTCTTTGTTAAATGCATGTGTATCTTTTGACTGCATCGACGTGTATCTCAGAGAGAGAGAGAGAGAGCGTGTCCATCGTATGCACTCGCCTCCCCCCGCTAAAAACATCCAAACAAACGTATTCATCGTTTTATTTTTGCGCACGTTTATTGTATTACTATGCACACTCTGAGTAAGTAGACACGTAGACTTTTGCTTTGGTGCCCTTTCAAGGGAAGTCGGGCCATTTTGACATTCTGGAACTCCACCCACCTCCCAACATTTGACCTGATCGGCCCTAAGATCGGTATATTGGTGTAACTTTAGAAATACTGGTAATTTGTTTTCAAGTTTTTACGTCGTTGATGCATGAATTTTGTTAGTTTATATCCAAAATTTGTAGTAAAAAAGGAATATAGTTTAATGGCAAACGTTGTCCTTGTAATACTAAAACCACAAAAAAAGACTGCTGACGTTCATGACGTCATAAGTATAATAGCTGACGTTCTCATGAAGCATAATAATGTAATCTACCAGTGATGGGTCAGAAGTGTGTAACCACCATAGTAAGATCTGTCGACGTCATTTAGCGAAACATGTACGGTATAAATGAGCGCCCTCATAAGGGATTGGCATATGACTTTACGACATGGGCAAACTATGCAACATATATAGGAATGAGTTAAACCAATTTCTTTTGTAAGATAGCTAGGATAAAAATGTAAAAACTTCATAAGAAATCTTTAAACTTTTCATCGCCATCGTTTTATGATACTGAAACATTTTTACCTGCTTGGCTTAGACTCAGGACACCGGATTTCCAGATACCCCTTTAAAACCAACATTTTTTTTTTCTTCTCACTAGCACATCGGTATTACATATCGCAGAAAAAAATGTACTTATATGCTGGTAACAGTACCGTTTAAGAGGCTTTGCAATTCTTTATTATTTCGTTACTTCAAACCATCGTTTCCTTTTTTTCAGACAAAGAGAAAAATAGACAAAATATGAAGTGGTTTCACCGATTCGGCAGCCTTGCTGTCCGCATAAAGTCGGACGACAGTGACTGGATTTATGAAGAGGAGCCCCATTCGTCTAGGCGACAAGAAATCCTCAAGAAGCATCCAGAAATTAAACAACTGATGGGATACAACCCAGCCATTGCTTACATTGTCACGGCGGAGGTTCTGGCTCAGCTCCTTTTCGCTTGGTTGATCAGAGATTCCTCCTGGACGACCATCTTAATTTTGGCCTACTGCTGTGGAGCTGTGTTGAACCATTCCCTGGCAAGCGCAATACACGAGATAGGGCATAACCTTGCCTTTGGACATGGCCATCCAAAATTAAATCGGCTTTTGAGTATTTGGTGTAATCTTCCAATCATTGCCCCAATGGCTATTAGCTACAAGAAATACCACGCAGATCATCATCGATATCTCGGAGAAGAGAATCAAGATGTGGACATCCCTACGAGACTAGAAAGCTTTCTGTTCTGTCATCCAATAACAAAAATCATTTGGTTGATAATTCATCCCCTTCTTCACTCTCTTCGACCATTCTACAAGAGTCCAAAACCTCTGACGGGTTGGGAAATAATAAACTCGATTATTCAGCTTGCCTTTGACGTTGCAGTTTTGAAGATTTTCGGTTTGAAATCTTTAATCTATCTTCTTTGTGGTACGCTAATGGGAATCGGCTTCCATCCTTTGGCTGGGCATTTCATTTCAGAACACTATCTTTTCAACAAGGGGCAAGCTACACATTCATACTACGGACCATTAAATTTCATCCTCTTCAATGTAGGCTACCATATCGAACACCATGACTTTCCCTACATCCCCTACAATAAACTTCCAGAAGTCAAGCGCCTTGCTCCAGAGTTCTACGACCACCTGCCTTACCACACATCATGGGTCAAGGTTCTCTGGGATTTTGTGTTCGACACAAATTTAGGTCCCCATGCTAGAGGAGTTGGTTACCAGAAAACCCCAGAAGAGAAGGCAGCCGTTGTTGCAGGAAAAATGAAAGCAGAATAAAGAAAAGGTTATTTATGTTTGTTTCATGCACTATGTAAAAGTTCTTGCTGAGCTTTCTGGTACAGCTTCTTGGCACATACATTATTTTGCCTGGAAGAATATGAAGCAGATATAGTTGTAGTAGTAATAGGATGTAACGGCACGTCAGCACATCACAGCTATATATGCCGATAAAAGTCAGGTTTTAAAAATGTTGACTTCTGCAAAAATAAATTGAGGAAGATAAAAGCTTTCAAATAAACACAAACATAAAGTATCACAATATAACCGTTAGAAGCAAATGATGCTAAAAATCTGTTCAAATTATATATCAAATAAAGGATAAAGATTTCTTATAGTCTGTTTGCTGTACTGTGACAGCCCCTAGTTTAGAAAATGAGAAAAAAAAAATTCAAATATCTTAAAGCTTACTGAGTTGAATTGTAAGTACAAACTAGGGTAAACTGTGCATTTGTTATCTTGTAAAATGTTGGTTTTTTTACATGCATCTAACATAACTGGTTGCATATATGAAATGAAGATTCAATAGACATAATGACCAAGTCTAGTAATAGTACCATATATACTTGCTTATAAGTAAACTGCACATGTCCAAATCTCCTGTTGCATAATGCATTGGCAGATCTTGGTTTCTGCAGTTTGTAAGAAATAATCAGCAGATTAGGGTCTATGATGTTTGCAGTTGGACTGGACTTGTAAGCAAGCACATATGGTAATATAACTAGGTTCTTTTGTGGGTAATTTGATACAGCGTGTTGGATCATGAAACTAAACTACTTAAAGTCAGCACTCAAACTTCAAATTGCCTTGTCACAGTCTTCTGTTTGTTAAAATTGTTATGAAATCAGCTATACATATATGACAGGCATCTCTGTCGAAATGTATAATATGTTCACATATCTTCTAAATGTATTTCAGTTTATTGAAATCTATCCGAATCTGAGTTTGAGTCTGTACTGAGACAGAGGAGTTAAGTCAATACAGATCCAGAACTAAACACCCATACACGTCGTGACAAGTTAATCCAGAATGTTATGTATCACCATCTTGTCTTCGTGCTGTACTGATCAACGCTTATGAAGTACTGAAATACAGGGCAAAACTTTTAACAGTACTGCAAAAGCCTGGAAAGAGTATACAGTGGTATGTGCAAGAATAATTTGAAAACTGATTTTACTCATAATTTTGTGGGGTCATTCAAGGGGCAGAAAAACCTAAATTATACTTCCTCCAAGTATTACACTTCCCCTACCCATAGATATCAGAACTTTAAAAACATTTACTCTACTGAATGAAAAGTATCTAAATCTACTTGCGTTATTTTTACATACCACTTATAAATCCTAGGGCATTCTGCAAATTTCAGGGTACTTCCTGGCACAAGAGACCATTAAATCTTTTTTTTAAAGTCAAAATAATGTTTTTTTTAACATTTTGAAATTTTTGTTATCATCATCCCCCCATGAAATTGTATTATTAAGTTTGTACTTATATTAACAAAACAGTAGGTAGCATTACATTGACCTCAATTATACAAGCAGATCATTACAGTGAAACCAGCCTGACATTTTACATTTTTGTGCTATTACTTTTATTATACAATTATTATTGATATTGCTACTACAACTATTATTATACTAATTATGTAATAAACTTTATTTTGTAGTATTTAATTACCAATTATATAGCTATTACCAATCTGTTAGCTACTACCAATTATACAGCCATTACAAATTACATAATTACTTTTTACATAGCAACTACCAATTGTATAATTGCCAATTATGTACTGTACTATTACCAATTATACAGCTATTACCAATTATGTGGCAATCACTGGTTGTATAGCTCTAAGCAAAAGAGCTGCTGATATTCTTCTTACATTCCAAATTATTCAATCCAAATTTGAAGCATATCAATTCGGCATTGCATTTCTAAAATGTTACAGATGCCAAGTTTGTTTGCAAATAGAAATATTTTGTTTATTGTTAAATCTTAAATTTTATTTCATAAACCATTATGAGCAGATATTTTACGTATTCATGTTCATTATAAAACTCTGCTAAAAATATTTCCAACTTGTGAAGAAATTTTTATGATATTTGTTCACTGATTTGTATGTTTACTTACTATTTTTATTTTTCAAAGCTGTAAACTCGGTGTTAAAACCACAAGCAAGCAGCTAGTTTACTTGTACAATTTACTCTGTGATATGGATATTATTTTTATGCTTTATACTGCAACATTGATATAAGCAATATATGAAAAATCTGTAACATTGTTGATAGAACATTTTATTTCTCCTTGAAGCAACAGGTTGTGCCACCAGAAAAAAACCTTGTCTAACAAATTTATTATCTTGCGTTTTAGTACATTTCTTTTTTCAGATCCTCTGGAAGTTTCTGTTGCCACAATAACATCTTCTAAGGATAAAACTATCTGGATAAACTTGACAAATGTGGATATGGGTTACAGTGTGTATCAGAGTGTAGACAAAAAGCTCTTAATGTCAATGTAAATGGTGTCTTTCTGGGCAAAGTCTTGCATGCTTACGTTACTTTCATACAATAAATAAACAGTTGATGGCAATATAAAATTGGGACCATATGACATCAAGGAAAAAACATCTTGATATGGCAATTATTCTGAAGGTAATGAGAAGGTATTGGCAGTTACTGTTTCTAAAATGTGTCAGCTTCATCTCTTTTATGATTCTTTGTAAATATTGTGTGGATGTAAATTGGAAATCAACATCAGTTTTAAAAAAGAAAAAAAGAACTCAGTTTTGAAAAGCAATTGCTGATGGCAACAAAAATCAACATTACTCTGAATTGCAATCGCTAAATATTTACTTTTAATTACTGGCAAAATCTGATAAAGAAACGTTTGGTATTTCAGAATTATATTGGGGCAAGGTCAGAGATGATCCAAATGATATGGCTGGGCTTTTTCCTGTGGTGCAACCTAATTGGGAGTTAAGTGACTAATGATGGCTATTGGCTAGTCATTTTTTTTCCTTAAGTAAGATATACATTATTCTTTATTAATTAGGTCTGCTATGAACCATAACCAGTGTCCACCCTCACCTTTTTGCCTTGGTTTTCTTATGGTTGAAAGGGTGTGGGACTTTATTTTCATTGAAGCTTTATAGTGACAGTAATATATGCAAATTATATATTTTACAAATCTCTTTGAACTACAAAGCATGCAATGTAAAGTTAAGCAAGCTATTGGCTAGTCATTTTTTTCCCCCTTAAGTAAGATATACATAATTCTTTATTAATTAGGCCTGCCATGAACCATAACCAGTGTCCACGCTTACCCTTTGCCTCCGTTTTCTTATGGTTGAAAGGGTGTAGGACTTTATTTTCATTGAAGCTAATCGTGACAGTCATATATGCAAATTATATATTTTACAAATCTCTTTGAACTACAAAGCCTGCAGTGTAACGTCAAGCAAGCAATATACGTGGTACTGTGTGCATGCAGAAGGTGAGGTGGTTGGATGATTTATACTGTGTACTAATACATCGGTCCTAAGGATATTTACTAAGAGATTGATTTTACATAAAAAGCCTGTATATTTAACTATCTTAAAATACTTGCACAGAAAATATAGCATAGTTACAACCACAATGGGGGCCCCGAGTGGCCGAGTGGTCTAAAGCGCTCTCCGTTACGGATCACTGCCATCTCACCTCTGTCTGCGTGGGTTCGAGTCTCAGATTCGGCGAATGTGGATATGTGAGAAAGCTTGCCAGTAGCTTCTCATGGGTCGGTGGTTCCTTCCGTGGATTTCCCGGTTTCTTCCTCCACCATTAATACTGGCCGCCATGTATAGCCTATCGTGTGCTGAAAAATGGCGTTAAGCCCCACAACAACAACAACAACCACAATGCAACCAAAGACATTAGCTACTGGTATATTGCGTTAGCTTTGTCAAGGGAGGTAAATCTAAATGACAGGGAAATGAACTATTGAAAATGAACCTAATCCCACACATGGATATTATAGAGAGAGTTTAAAAAGTGTATGACAGTATCACTTGGTTTACATATTAACTATCAGTGTCAGAACCGACACTAGTCCATTAAATAAATGCAGGCTGCATATGAATACTTCACTTATACTGGAAGATGGGTATGCCATCTTACTGCATGTATTCTACAAGCCTGGCAGTGCATCATTTGTTGTCCAAGTATGTGACTAGATTCTTATATCTATCAGTAGAGGAATATGTCCATAATTAGGAATAGGGGTGTTTGCTACATCAGAATGGGTATTTGACTCTAATGTTACTTCAGAGTGGGTATTTGACTCTGTTACTTCACAGTAAGTAATTGACTCTAATGTTACTTCAGAGTGGGTGTTTGACTCCTAACCCTGGAGACAAGACTTTTCCATGTCTGCTTTAACATGGATGTGTACATGGTGATTAACATGAAATGGTCCTAGCAATTTAGGGATATTAAGAGTCAAGTTTTCTAATTAGTGCTTAAATGGGTATATAAATCTAAATTTACTTAGTATATAATTGGGCCACTGTTTAGGACCAAGGGCAGCACATCCTATTTAAATATGGAGGCTCACCCCACCCCACCTTTCATGGGAAATACTTGCAGACTGTATACATACGTGTATATATTTGCTGAATAATTTTGAATACCAATGAATGAACAGATTGTTATTGCTTTTTATACATTTTTTTTGTTATTATGTAGCATTTAGATAGCACTAGAATGCCTTTTATTATACTGATTATTGAGTTACAAGTTGTATTCGACAATATTGCATTTTCTTCCAAATACCCCATTCCCATCCTTCCTATACCAAAAGAATAAGTATTACCAAAAGTTTGTTTATTTGTTAAAGAGCCATTGTACAAGTATTTTTTAAATGATTCTTTTGAATGGGTGTATTCTTTAAGCCTGGCATCACATCGTTAGGTGTTCAGTTAATAAATTCTAGTTACATGACTAGATCCTTATAACACTCAGTACAGGAATAGGTCCATAATTAAGAATCTTTGGGTTTGCTACTTCAGAGTGGGTAACTGACTCTTTATTGAAATATGGAGACAAATCATTTTAACATGAACATGTGTATGTTTGCTGGATATTTTTGAATCACAATAATTGAAAAGATTGTTTGTTTCCAAAATAAAGATCATTTTTCTTTGGTTTTGTAGCACATAATATTGTATATTCTTCCAAATATACTTTGGCAAAAAGTTTTTGTTTTTCAAAGTGACATTTTATTTACATTTAAATCATTCTTTCCTTTTAATGCAATTTTTGTTTGTGTTTACTTTTGTCTAATTGTGTATTTATGTGAAATTTTGTATGGATCAATATTTGAACGTTACTTGGCAAAATAGTTACCTGAAATATTAACACACCTGTAAATGTAACTCACTTTCTGATTAGTCCAGCGCCAAAATCTGCCTTTTTATAAAGTCCAAGATGTACAGAAATTTTGATGTAATAATTCTACCAATTACAAAGTTCACAGAAAAAGGTTTCCTGCAGTTTCGACGACTGGTGATAACATTTTTGTGCTTTGAAATCTGGAGTCATTAATGGGGGATAGCAGGAGTTTGTTTTTGTTGCTATGGGGCTCTGAGGATATGGGGGTCGTTAATGACGGGTAACAATTTTGTGTTTTGGGGATATGGATCATTAGTGGAGGATACCTGTTTTTTATTTTGATGATATGGGGCTATGAGGGTATGGGGTTCTTAATGACGGGGACCAATTTTGTATTTTCGATGATATAGGTCATTAATGGAGGACAGTAGTTTTTTGTTTTGATATTAGGTCATTGATGTGTGATAGCAATTTTTTCTTTTGATAATATGGGTCATTAAAAAGGGGATAACAGTCTTGTGTTTTGATAATATGGGTCATTAAAAAGGGGATAACAGTCGTTTGTTTTGATAATATGGGATCATTACTGTTGAATGACAGTTACATGTTTTGAAGATATGGAGTAATTAAAGGCAGATAACAGTTTCGTGTTCTAATGATATAGGGTCATTGATCATGGTTTCCTGTTTCAAATATCAATTTTATCTGCTGTCTTGATATGTTGCTAGTAAGACTCAATTTGTCATAGTAAAACAACCGTCCTGAAAACTTCAATACAAGACTTTTATCCCTTATTTGTACATTATTTCTTTTCTTGTTACATGAATTTTATTAAGTGAATATTAAGATGATATATTTGTTTAACATGACTTGGGCATTTTCTTTTACAAAACCAGAATAAGCAGGGTGAAAAAACTTGTATTTTTTTTTCTTTCCCTGACAATGGAAAGTTTACTGTAATAATGTATAAAGCCTAATACACCGGTAAATAATGTAGAGCATTTTGGACAGTAGAATAGACAATTCTTTGTACATGAATGTTTATACGAGGTATATCCTCATTACCTTATATAATTGGATCTCCATTCCCCCACCCCATCCTGCCCCCAAGACAGAATAGTTCTATTCAGGTATCTTTGGGTATATTATTGATACTACAAAAGTAGATATTGATGAAAACACTGATTGTTGTCCTTAGGAAAAATTCTTTTTCTATCTAAAATGTGCTCAGATTGAAGAATACATCAAGAACATTTTTTATTTCTTGAATGTGTATACAAGATTTGTATAGTATGTTGATTTTATATTTGTAATGTTGACATGTGTCCTCCCCCAAAGGCTTATAAATGTATGAAAATATGTTTTATGATTATCAGGAAAAGTTCAAAGGGACTATATTCTTTTCCAAAATTATTTTGGTTAAACTTAAACATTTTACTCTACTTTTGTAGACAGGTATTGTTTGATATTTGAAAATTATTGATGCCATTGCCCATTGTGATGACGAAGGTATAATGGAACCAGTATCAGCTCAGCAAGATCTTGATAAGGGATTGTCCATAAAGGACGTCCGCAGATAATACCTGTTTTCCTACACCCCTCCATCTCCTTGTCTGCATGTGGCTTATTCTTCCCCCCTCCCCAGGGCTGTGGACATCCCCATCTAGCAGGGCTGATCTGTGGGCCATGTAATCAACCTCGGGCACTGGGAGCCAGACCTATGTATTAATGCCAACCCATTCATATATATTCTGTGGCACAAATTGTACAAATTGAAATTGATAAATAATTTATACTTAGGGATCACCCATAAAGGACATCTACAAAACATACTGGAATACATGCAGTAGGCCTAAGGCAGCTGTTCAACACAGAATATCATAACAAAAAATACCAGTTTGCGGACGTCTGCAAGGTCCTTTACACCCCCTTCCCCCTTGTCCGCATTTGAACAAACCCCCTCCCCCCATCTTTGCGGACGTCCTTTATGGATGATCCCTAAGTTTATGTCAACCATTCAGGTTGACACAACCTGATGAGCACAATGAAAATTTCATAAAAATACATTGAGAAGCTCAAACTTGCAATACAGTGAAACCCCACTATGACATGATGTTTGGGCCATAGTGAAACCCCACTATGTCACAATGTTTGGGCAATAGTGAAACCCCACTATGACAATGTTTGGGCAATAATGAAACCCCACTATGACACAATGTTTGGGCAATACTGAAACCCCACAATGACAAAGTGTTTGTGCAATATGGTGAAACCCCACTATGACATATTTGGGCAACAATGAAACCCCACTATGACATGATGTTTGGGCAGTAGTGAAACCCCACTATGACACAATGTTTGGGCAATAGTGAAACCACAATATGACACAATGTTTGGGCAAGACAGTGAAACCCCACTATGACACAGTGTTTGGGCAAGACAGTGAAACCCCACTATGACACAGTGTTTGGGCAAGACAGTGAAACCCCACTATGACACAGTGTTTGGGCAATAGTGAAACCCCACTATGACACAATGTTTGGGCAATAGTGAAACCCCACTATGACACAATGTTTGGGCAATATGGTGAAACCCCACTATGACATTATGTTTGGGGGTTTTGTAGCATATTGTGCAGTATGAAAGTGGTGCAAAACTACATGCAATACTTTAAACAATAATTACATATTGATCTCATTGCATCCATAATAATTATTTCATGAAAAATGTGAACAAAGAACCATAATCTTTATAATTTCTCTGCTAAATTCAATGCAAATCCAAACACTTAATGTTTTGCTAATACATGCACAATAACATATAAAACAATGTATTTTTGTTAACAGTTATATGTGCAGGATATGTCCAAAGGGAGTGATTTCTGACAGATAATGTCATAATCAGACATGGGGAGTTTTGAACAAGAACCCCTCCCCAAATGGCAAAGTCATTCTACGGCAAAAGAAAGAATAATTAAAATCAGCAGTATATTGATCCAGACCTCTGTTGATAACCATTACTTTGCCCTAATGCAGAGTACAGTGAAGAGCAGCATGTTTGATTATATGAGCCAATCCCTTTACCCCTACAAGTTAAATGGTTCTGTTCCAGTGTTCTACTGCAGTACTTGTAATATTAGCAAGGCAATGACAAGGGGCCTATGTATATAAAAAAAAAGTGATCTGAAGTTACTGTCATAAGAAAGAAAAAAGGACAAGAGTTAGATTTTATGGGTTTAGTCACATAAAGATGTGTATGAAAAACAAGATGTGAGGATATATTTATATTTATGGAGTTAATTTTATGGGTAAGATGAATGGAGGTGGGTCTGAGTTAATGAATGTTGTAATAACCAAAACTGCTCCTGACAATTCAGGTTATAAACTTTTTTCAACAGTAGCAATTTTTAGTTTTTCCTTAATTAGGCAGGTAAATTAATCGATATAAATTCAGGTGAGGAACTTTTTTTCAACCATCATATTATCTGCTGCTTGGTTGTGTATGTTGGTTGACTGAGCAAACACCTATTGCCTGTTATTTACTGAGAGTGAGCAATGATTGTATGTGGGATGCCTTGAAGACAAACACAAGACTTTTCAGCATCATTGCTTATGGTTCAGTAATAAATAGATTGACAATTATAAGCTGGTTGAAAGAGCTGACATCTTTCGTTTACATTAGTTATGATAAAAGTACAATGATTAACTATTGACACAACTGAAATTAACATTCACAAAACAACTTGTAATATCTTTATTCACATAAAGAAAATCACAGTGATAAGATGCCTTTTCTTCAAAAATACAACACATGTTGCCAAATTAATAAATCCAACTTTTAATTTTGTACTAAAACTTTTGTTAGTAGTTAAATATATTTTTGCAAACTTAATTGTAAAATTCCAGGAGCCATGTCATGAATATGTCATATCAAAATTTGTGTTGTAACAACAGTAGCAGGGTTTCACTGTAATTGTTATTTGCTCACATTATGCATTCAAGGTCATATGGGCTTTCCTACTGCTTTTGTCTGTCTAAAAATAAAGTTCCAGATGTTAAAATGCCATTATTTACACTTACTTAGTATTATATATACATTTATTTGCTTACAAGTTGGATCTAAGTGTTAACTACCTGAACCAAGATTGGCCATCTCTTAATGTGCCAACAGATGACCATGACCTGCCACTTGTCAGCGAGTTTATACTTAATTAGCTGTACAGTCTGTGTAACAACTGATCAATTGCAAAAAATTAAGAAGAGCTGGCATTTATATGCTGGGCAAGAGAAATGGGTTTTGAACTTGTAATACATGTTTGTATAATGATGCACTAACAACTTACTGAATTCTGTACATAAATTTCTTATAATGTTTGTTTTCAGTCACTACCAGTAAATACATTCAAGCATTTATCATTATGTATTTATAAAAGAGCAGCTCTATGTTTTCATTTTAGTAAATGTTTTGTGAAATTCATGTTTTCATTCAGGAAGTAAATTTGACCAACCTGAAACCACATTGCATGTTTAAATATCAAACCAAATCTTGTATTGTTTCTTTGAATCTTTCTCCTTATTGTATTTTATAACCAAATTCCTGTAGATTTAATTTTGTGAAATATCTGTTAACTTCTTTTGAGTGAGTGCAAGTTTTGTTTATTGTTTTTGTTGATTTTAATGGCACTTTTTGCACATTATTGACTCAATCATGTCAAGGAAATGGGAGTTATGTGCCTTTGCTAAGGACAAGTCAAGACAACCAACACTAGCTGGCTTGGGATGGTATCGATCCCACAACTCTTGGATTACGAGGCCGATGCTATGCCAAGTGAGCTACTGTGGCTCCCACCGGGTGAACTTTGCATATCAGTAGTAAAATATACATCACAGTAGTGATAATATGATTTTCTTATTGTCTGAGTGTTGTTTTCTAGGATTTTTAAAACATTCATGCTCAAGGCCATACATATATGCGTGTGTTTTGCACTGTATTAAAAAATAAATAGCATACTCTGCAGATTTTCTTGTTACTTGTGTATGTGGAAAAGTACCTGTCTATATGAATGTAGACATTTTCATGGAAATGGTGTCATGGAAAGGGACCAATATATGCAGGGTTGTGACAACAACAACATCCATAACTAAGATTATAGGATCACGGCATAACCTCTCCTATACTTTCTGCTATAAGGTGAAACTTATGGTAAATTATGGTAGAATTTTCTTGCACTCAAAACGGTTCTCGAAGACAAAATATATAACATATTGGAGATTTCTCTGGAAAATAACCATATATAACTTGCAAACCACTTATAACATGCGGTTAAGCATGATCTCATTTTTTAAAGTAGAAAATACAAAAAGAATTGTTCCCTATTTGTTGAACGTGAAGAAAATTGTGATCAAAATTGGTAAATAAAACCTTGATATATCACTCATTTATCATCCAAAATGGTGGTTAATACCAGAGAATCTGAATCATAAAATTTTCAACTTTTATTAAGTACATGTAGTCAAATTTTAATTTTTTATTAAAAACAAAATTCTCAAGATGCTGTAATTAGCAATATTCAACATAATTTTGATCAATGAAAATGTCACTAATGCCTACCAGTGGCAACACTTTAATAAATAAATACCAATTAAATAAATATCATAAAGTGGAATTTCTGTTTCAGTTCTATCTTTTAATTTGGTTTCAAAGTAATCATCAAAAATGCAATATGCCCTCTTGTATTCATATGTGAGAAATGTCACTCAACAGTTACAACTATGATTGCCGGCATTTCTGTGCTGTTTTGATCTCCAACATACAGATTTATTGATTGTATTGTTGCACTCAATTAAAAGCAGACACACTTTGTATTACTCACATTAATCATGTCTGTTGTATAGAATCAGATAAAGGAGGCAGGAAAAGAAAAGTTAAAAGGCATGCAAATCCTACTTGTGTACAAGCCAGTTGTCATGGTCTTCTGTCTGGTCAACTCGTTCCAAATGATCAATCGAACACTGTTATAAATAACAGTGTAATTATGTAAGTAATATAATTAAACTACCTTGTACTATCCTCTCACTAACAAATGTGATAAAAGATAACAAAGCAACCAAGCAAAATAAAAAGCTACTTTCACATTATGGAGAAGCAAGTTCTAGAGTTTGTGGTAACTTAAAATTCCAAACTGGCACTCGAAGATTTCCTCAAGGATGAAAAAAAGGTTCCACTATCACTTTCAATGAATTCACTGCATCAATATTTTACTAACAGAACAATAAAAAAAAAAATCGAATTTGATAATAGAACAATAAAAAAAGTTTTGATGTTGAAGGCGTTTCCAGAAATAGATGTCCTGCATAAGAGGAATCTTGTTTTGTTTAGAATCAACAACAACAAAAAGCAGTGACATAATATACACTGTTTTTGCATAGATGTGATGGCTTTTGAAACCCTTATAATAATGTTAACAATCTTTCAGAGGTTGAGTATCTTGAAGAAAAAAAAAAGAAAACTTATATAAAATACAGTGGGGCCCTGGCTTACAAACCTAATCGGTTCCCAGATGGCGTTCGTAACCTGGGGTGTTCGTAACCTGGAACGCGTTTTCCCCTAGGGTCCCATTGTTAAATTTTTAATCCATTCCCGAGTCGAAAAAAAAAAATCGCCAAAAATCGCTGCTACATTAAAAAAAGGTGAAAAAAGGAGCACTCACACAACACATACATAGCAATAAAACACACAAACACACTCAAAACCCACTAAAACAACACAAACATGACACAAAAATAAACACAAGAACAGCACAGACTCCTTTTCTCACCTTTTTTTCCCTCCATTTGCATAGAGGCAGCCATATGTGAGCTGGCATGTTTGAAATTTTGCACGCAAGCGAATGGCGGTTCAGTTTGTAACCAGAGTCACTGTTTGTAACCCGAGTAATTTTTTTTGGCTGGCCTGGCGTTCGTAACCCGGATCGTTCGTAACCCAGGGCGTTCGTAAGCCGGGGCCCCACTGTAATGAACTTTATTAGAAAAAACTCTGTATTAACAGTTATTTCCAACGTAATTATAAAATGCGTATTCAGCCATTAAACAGTCCTGTAACCATTGCCATGCACCCCAGGTTTTAATGTTCAGCACAGATGGCATCCCCTTAATTTGTTTGTCCCTTGGTAACTCATGCCTTTGCTTATAGTGAACTATGGTTTTGGACCCTATTGTTTAAATTTTTATCAAGAAGAGGTGTATTTTCTTTAATGGCATGTCAAGATATACCTACCAAAATGTAAAAGGTAAAACAAAAATTGAATAAGAGGATTTGGGTACTACAGTGGTAATGCTACTATCTTTGCACCTGCTGTCCTGAGCCAGATTCAAGCTTGTACTAAGGCTGATGGATTATTTCATACCTTGGTTTCTTGTACCTTCAGAACTCAACACAATTGGAGTGAGGGTGGGTTGCTTTTTTTAGTTGACAAGAGATTGATGGAAGTTTTATTTAGCACTAGAAAGGCTAAATACATCAATAGAGATGCCAACCCATAAGTATGCATATTAGGAATCTGGGCATCAGTTCTTCTGAATCTAAGTAATCCATCTGGAACAGGTAACATGTTTTTGAAAGTAACCAACTGCATCATCCTACAAGACTATAAATACCTGTACACAGTAATGATTCTGGTCCAATAAGAACATAAATGGTGCAACCATTCATCCAATTTCAGAACCCTTAATTCCTTTAATATTTTGTCAAAATAATAACAATAAACTTTAGTTTTCCTCTCAAATTATCTGCATGTTTCCTTTTTCTTCATCTCTGCTGCCATTTTTCACCTATCTACAGTCTAGGTAACAGGTTTTTTGTTTTCTACATACGATTTTGTGCACTGAGAAACCATGCTCTATCATACTAGTGCTACAGTAATTTTCTTTCTACCTGTGTGCACACAGACAACAACTGTTAAAATCATCATAAAAAGTTTGATCCTCAAGAAAATTTTTAATATAATACAGAATGCAGAATTTTTAAAGTACATTGTTTATCACACACTTGTATCATGATGTCTATAAACCCATGACAAATTCACAGTAGCAAATGCAACTGTACACAGTAAACAATAATAAACTCCAGGGTTGCAAAAGAAAGTAGAAAGCACATGCTCACACTGTTCAGGTGTTGCTTTGAGATGATTTGTGTCGTACCTAACACCTGCTCAACCTAAAAATTGCAGTGGATCCTGTCAAAAACAAGACAATCACCTGAACACAGTGCATGTTTACAATTCAGCGAAGTGAATATTGCTATTAAAACTCTCACATCACTAAATGTAACTAATACTGGTTTTAGGCAACAACACAATGGTTTTCTAACAATTAACAAGCCTCACTGGATGATCTGGGTAGATCTTGGTGATAAAACCATTGTTTAACATTATTTGGCCAATAATATGCTCTTCATGCTTGTTTAATTTTTAAAAACTGAAATCCAGGATCAACAGCAATAGTAAAATGTAGCATTAATTTGAAAACATGTGAGATAAGAAACTGAAGGTCCACAAAGGAAGGACATGCAAAGCAGAGGACTTGAATAAACTAGTGTTTATTTGGGTTCTAGCTTTATCTACACTGCTGCCAAGTTAACTCTTTAGTGATCTGATATAAAAAATATGTATGTCAGTTATTCAAGCTTTCAGTTTCTTCAACTGATATTCTGATGTGCCACGAATTCTCCGTCCCTTGAATGCCTTTACATTTGGAAGTAAAGGTGGTTGTCTCAGATAACAGCCTACACGTCCTGGAGTAAACACTCGAATATGTCCAGTGATGCCTGATGGGAGCAAAATGGAGACCCAACCTAAAGAAGAAAATTTTTAAAAACTTTTATATGGTACTGTCTTTAATTAAAATAAATTTTCTGCACTCCTTTTTAATTCTCCTATAATTAAAGTTCACAGGCAAAACAACAAATGACAATACAGCTTATTCCCATGATTGAACCTTTAGATGGCAGACACTTTCTCAACATTAAAAACGAGGAACACATTGAAGTGGTCTGTAAAGAAATTGAATATTTTTATTTCTCCAAGTATCCACTTAATTATCTACTCAGGACCAGATTGCAAAGTCTGGCTTTGTTTCAATGGTGTATTACATTTTATGATGCATTCTATGTATCAAGTTAAGCCACTTGGCATCAGTAGTGTCAAAGAAACAGTTAATGCAAATGTTAATGTTGAGCAATGGAGCATAAAATACGACTTACTTTTGACTGAAGAGTGCTGCACTTCTCATGAACAATTTACATACCGGTTACATGATGGCAACAGCATCTGAGCAATGGAACTAAACACAAGTTAATGCAGGTCACTGGAATCTGAAGTATAGGTAACAGTGACCTGCTTTTGAATCAAGGGTGTAGCTTTTCTCATTATCGTCTGAGAAACAAGACTCACTGCAAAGAATAATTCAGGTCTTTGTGGTGTGAAATATAGATCAGAGTGATGCAACTTTATCCCAAGTTATATGGCCCTATAAGCAACAGTCTTAGAGAAACTGTGGTAAACATAAGTTTTCACCTTGAGAAACTGAGCTTAACATAAAGGTAAGCAAAAATCAATGAACTACTATTACAGTGATCTAGTTTTCACTGTCTCCTCATGAAGCATCTAACAGGTCACATGATTCTACAAGTAATAATGTCGTGAAAATGACCTAAATGCAACTGTATGATGACCCCTCATCTGTGGTTTAATAGTATGCTGGCAGATCAGGTATACACAGTTTGAAACTGTATGTTGACCCCTCATCTGTGGTTTGACAGTATGCTGGAAAATCAGGGTTTACACACATAGTGTGACAATGTCCTTGCAGATTAGGGTTTACACAGATTATAAATATAAGTAGGCCACTCATCTGTGGTGTAGCACTTAATATGCCAGTGGATCAGGCTTTACACAGCTTGATATTTTGTGTACACCATTCATGTGTTACACAGCTTAAATCTGCCTGTAGGCCAATCTTCTGTGCTGTGACAATATGATGGTAGATTGGGCCTGACAGAACTTGGTGTAACGATTAATATATTCTTAGATCATGGTTTATACAGCCTGATGCAGACCCATTGTCTTGGGCATCACATATGTTCGCAGATCAGGATTTTCAGAGTATGAAATTGTATGTAGACCCTTCATCTCCGGTGTGACATATACATGTAGATTATTTTTATTCAGACAATACAGTTTCAATGTTGTCTTCAGGAAATTCAAAAATAAATTTTCATTTCTCATTTTTTGGTTATCAATGCAAAAAGAGTGTTTTTGGTGAAAACTCCATGTACATGAAATATGTATAGTTTTCCTGTGATGACAAACTGAAAGGATTTAATGAGGCTGGGTGAATTAGGGATGTGGAAATATGTGCTTGTCAAGTCTACAGACCTGCCAACACTAGCTTTACCTTCTCAATAAGGCAGTTGAAAATAAGATCAGTTGTTAGTAAGGTGTAAGGAAATTGCATCTACTGCTCTTGTCTACAGGGAAACATGCATCTAAAAAGTTCAGAAGTGTGATCTGAGACTAATAAAGGAAGGCAAACATTATCAACTAAGAATGTTTGTAAAGCACACTTAGATCTTAATTACCTCAAGTACAGTTTCGGAAACAGCAATTCCAAAATTCCCAACCCCATGAAACTATATGGTTTCTTGCTAGTTCCCAGAATATTATGTATTCTTTGGGTTTATGTGTTTTGTTTCTTTAGTTCTGAGTGGCAGCAGCAATCATCTCTACCAGCACAAGATGTACTGAAATCAACATAACATAAACCCCAAAATAATAATCTTTATTCTATGATGACTGTTTTAAGAGGCTTATTATCCATTTCATCTTCAAAGTGTTTTTGCTTAATGGATGCCATTTTTTTCTAAAAAATGTTACAAGCACCAGCGTGATCATGCTAACCTTTTCCATGAAAAACTTCACTGAAGCTAATATGAAATCCAGATCTGGCCAGTTTCCAGATTTGACTACAACTATCATATTTTTGTAATGTTTGCTGTTACTCTGCAAGTCTCTAATTTAAGGGCCATCAGTGTACAACCTATGGTCAAAATTGTACAGCTGAGAACAAGTGGACCTAAATGCTGGAGCAGGTGGCATAACAAGATGGAGGGGGCAGTTCTTGTACTGCTTGCCTCTTCATTCTATCTCACCTCCTACCACCATATTGTAATGACAACCCAAAGGGTGTAGCAGAGAGAAGCATGGGATGAATTGGCTTGAGCAACAAGAAGTTAAGATAGATGTCTTGTCTCATCAAATCTAAGCAAAAGTCATCAGGATGTTAGTCTTAGAAAAGTGTGCAGCCCTGTTAATGACTTTGAAGAATCTAACCACAGATTTCCTGGCAAGATTGTCCAACAATAAGGAAGATGCGACAATGTTATGCATTAAGTCTGAGGTGGCATCATAGACATTCTTGTCCAAATTATAGGAAGGCATGGTAGTCACTGTCACCACCACAAGATTCCTGCCTAACAATCAAAGTTCAGGGGTAAATGTGTTATCCCCATGATGGCTGAATTTATTCAGGGATTTATGGTTTCAGGGTTGTTCTAAATTTTAGCAATTATCTTCTACTATCCTAAATTTTAGCAATGCAGTATTTTCATATCTTTCCTTCAACAATGTGCACAAATCATTGGTTCACAGACCCCAAAAAGGAACTGTAAAGAATATTTCTACATGTAACCAAGCAACAAAAAAAAAAAGAAAGAAACAGAGCAGGCAGTCAAACTTTGGGCTTTTGTATCTAACATACAAATTTTGATAAAATACCTTTTACATTTGGATTTATTAAACTACAATGGGACAGTAAAGATTCATGTAGACACAATAGGGTCTAAGTGATACAGCAATATTAAACTGTAGGGAACTGGTAAAATTATGTTACGCAAAACAGAATAAAGAGAATAACACGAGAACCAGACTCAGGATTAGATTTAGACTTAAACCAGTGCCATTTTCTCAGCAGCAATCCACTGAAATTTATAGAATTGTATAATTTTTAAATCTATGAAATTATACACTCTACAGATGTTAACTACAATATAATGGTACATACAAAATAGTTGTTTAGTATTATGCCTTCATCTTATTTCAGAATGCAAAGATGCTGCGAGGATTTTATCTAAGGGGTAGGGTGAGTTCCCCTCTTGTCACCAAAATAAGGGGGATAAGAACAAAAAGAAGAATGAGGAAGCAGCCATAGTTCAATATTTACCTAACACTTCAATATCCATCCCTCTTTCTTCCTACTCCATTCTGTTAGAGCTCTATTGAAATCAAAGTCATTAAAAGATGTCTAGTTGTTAGGTATTAATCTGTTGACTGTTTCTGTGTGTAATCTGTTACTTATCTGTATATGAATATTGTTTTGTGCCGAGAACCCCTTTCAGTCAACTGTCTGAAGGGACCTATGCATAACTAGCTATACACAAGTTGGGAAACTGTTCTTCATGGTTGTTATAAACAATTTTCCACAGCTCAAAGGTCCTGTCTTTTTTTTATACTTCTACAAAATAAGTTTCGCTAACATAAACTCTGCCAAAGTTTCACTTAAATCAATGCTCTGCTTTTCTATCTGTTCTATAGTTCTGTATTAGGGTTTTGAGTTCATCAGTCCCATAGTGTCCTTTTTAAGACAGAGATATACTGATCAAAAATAAATTACTGTACTTTTTAATTTCATTTTAGATTCTTATTTATTGATTTTATCTTAACCCTTAAAAGGCAATACAGTTTTGTAGCATATAATCATATAAAGCTAAAGATTTTGAGAAAAGAAATAAATATTGCGCTTTATTTTTAAATTTTCTTTATTTTATTTAGGCTTGGTTAAATGCCTTTTTTACAGTTAATTTCAAAATACTGCTGAAAGATGGGTTGACCTGAATACTGTCTGTTTTTGTCCATCAGACTCATATTCAATATCATCTTCAGGTTCAAAATCACTCACTTGTATTTTCAGTGACACTTTCCCAGCTCCGATAATCTGATATGGTTCATAACTTTAAATATTACTGTCATCATCACTATCAACAGCCAGTATTTGCTGAATGAAATTGTGATCTAAAGATAAACCACTGTGGGAATCAGTCATTTTGTGTGTTTTAGGTAACATCTATTTTAAACATGCAATTGTAAAACTTCCTTGCTGCAAGGCTCAAATTAAGACAGAATGCTAGTACCAGGGTCCAATCATATCAAGCTGAAGAACCCAGCGGTGTAAACAGTCACCTGCCTCAAAAAAGACAGATATCAAGACAAGCACTATGATATTTATACTGGTGGCATGACTCATGTTGCGGCAAGCACTTTATGGATTAGCAGTTAAATTAAATTGTATGCACAGAATACATTTCTACATGCGCAACTTTGAAATAATTTGCAGGAGTTCTCATGTATCACAGCTCTCCATGTGCGGGAATAATAAAAATTTTGTGTGATTCATGCATTCATGTGCCCCAGTAGCATCTATGTGAATATTCATTTAAACCAAAATACTTAGGGAAAGATTTAACACTTGAGTGATAACTTTCCTTGAAGTATGAAAGACCTAATAGTGCACTACAAATAAAAGTTTTCTGATCTATTAGGGAAATTAAAAAACAGGAAGCCTCAGTGGGCCCATGATTGCTCATCCCACTGACATCTGCCTAATCAGGTTTGACAAAATTCTGCTCCATTTTTCTTTCAAGGTTTTCTGTTTTAGTTAATGCAGCTACATTGGACAGCGTCATTTGTATAACATCAAACGGAGGTCACCCAGCCAAGATGCTTTCTGTTTGATTTAGTCCAATTCTGTAAAGCGGTTTCTGAGGGTTTTTTATGCTTAAAGTTTATTCCACTGTCAGTAACAGCAACCATATTTGATGATAGTATCATTTGTATAGACATTACAACCTTTATACGAGAATGTTTTCTGTCAAACTTTTCAAATTCTGAAAAGTGTTTTTTGGGAGGAACTTGTTTACTGGTTTTTCTTTTTAAAGTAATGGCATCCATATAGAATGGTGGACTGAAATTCATGCCAGGCTGCTTATGTCATTCTATAAAATTCTGTTTTGCTGTTTTTGAGAAGTCAATTAAAGTGTCTAGTACTTATAATGGCAACAACATTTAATAGCACAATGGCATCATTCATTTAAAATTAAAAGATCTTTATGCCAGAGTGTTTACTATCAAATTTGGTTGCAAAATTTTGAGAAGAATTTGTTGTAAGATTTTTCTATGTACAGTAACATGACCAATATCATATGATAGATCAGTATAATTTGTACAAACCTTATATGCATTTATGCCAGGATGCTTTCTGTCAAATTTGGTTGTTTTCTGTTTAGCTGTTTTCAAGAAAGGGTGCTGATATTTTATTTCTATTTTTGGTATCAGTGGCCATATTGGACTGTGGATTGGCATCATTGTACAGTTTGGAAGAGTCTGATACCAGGATGCTTCCTCTAAAGTTGGGACAAAATTGGTCCAGTAGTTTTCAAGAAGCTGGAAATAGCAATCACTGACAGAAAAAGATGCATGATAGATGCAGGTTCACACTAAAATATCACTTGGGCTTATTGTCATGTGAGTTAACAAGGACAAGTCCTACCAAGAGAAGATAACTGAATATCTGCTGCTGCTTTCTCAAACTCTCCTGTTATCTTGAACTCTTGTCCAACCAGAGATGGAAGCTTGCCAAGTCGACTCTCATCCCCTATGGGAACCTGCATTAACAAATATGGGTGGATCAAAATAAATGAACTTTACTTCTGTAAGTTGTTACTTGAAGGATCCTAACAAGGCATTCTTTAGATGTGAAATTGATGAAACTGAATCCATGCAAAACTTGGGCTGTCATGGACATATAGAATCATTTCAATCTACAGAGTAGTTCATCAAATCAAAATACTTGCTACTCTGAATTCTTGTCAAATATGAAAATTTTAGTCCTTACAATGAACCTCCTATGACAATAAATCTACTATTACAATGGACCAACTATTACAATAACCCCTTACAATAAACCTACTATTACAATAAATGTACTACCACAATGAACCTTCTATTACAATGAACCAACTGTTGGAATACACCTACTATTACAACAAAATTTTTTAAAACAAATACATTGCAATAAATCTACTACAACAATAAACCTACTATTAGAATAAACTTTTGCTACTGCAATAAACCTACTATTACAATAAACCAACTCTTACAATGAACCTACTATTACGATAAACCCAACTCTTACAACATGCCTACTATTAAATTAACCTACTATTACAATGAACCTACTATTACAATGAACCCACTATTACAATGAACCCACTCTTACAATAAACCTCCTATTAAAGGTCACCAGCCATACTCCAACATTTTTCTTTTTGCATCAGATCTGCATTACATGATCAAAAGTAGTTATACTCGCACAAAAAGAACAAAACAATTATCAAGTGTAAAGAAGAAATAATAATTTAATTACTTGAAATAAAAATATATAATGCTGTTACTTCCCCTTAGCTACGATTTCCCACCTATAGAAGACACCAACTGGAAGTGACGTACATTTATCCCCACAAGATGAAGTACATGCTTCTTGGCAACAAAAAATAAAACACTATAAACTATGGATAGGAAACATTTAGATGAAACTACTGAAAACTAATTTACTGTTTAGCCTTATATCGATGTGTGTGCATGATGCACTAGATTGTGTCACTTTCAAAACTGTTCCGTTGTTTCAATTTATTTTGAAAATTCCCATTAAAACAGGTAAAAAGGAATCAATGCTGGCTTCCCTATGTTGGCCGACTTTATAAAAAAAAAGAAATCGGCACACTTAAAAGAATCCAAATGAACCAAACTTAGCTTCCTTATGTCATCTGACTTCATAAGAAAAAAAATGGCGCACTTAAAAGATACAAGAGTCAGTTTCTGGGGTTGATTTGCTCTGTAATAAAATAACCTTTGTATCTGATATCCTGTCAGTAAGTTTAAGCAAGGAGTTTATTGCTCGCTGTCAGTTGTGTTTATTAATCACGGGCTTCTATTTGTTTGCCATATGTAATAATAATTGATGTTTGCAGGGCAAATAGTATACACAACAATAACTTGCTTTAATAATGCTTCTGTAACCCATGCTAGCAAAAAGATTTATCATTTGCACTCACAGTGAATGTATTTTAAAATAATGATTTTTTTATTTGCGAGATACCATCATGTAGTTAACCTGGATACAATACAATCTTGGTCAGTTTGCACCTTGTAACTTATCATGCATGAATGGCAGGTGCCTTCAAGTAATCGGGTGATATTTTCATCTCTTTTGCAATTTTGTTATCTGACATAAGCGATACACACTACAGTAAGGATGAATACGCAGGCTGGCATCTGCTACATATACGGAGTTTGTGGATATATTATTCTCTTTAATAAATTTCGCATGATGAAAAAAGGAGGAATAAATGATAACAATGCAAGGTTAGTTTCTTTCATTTTATTTTCAAATAAAGTGTTTGTTTATCAATTTTATTGTACCGTGGGGGGGGGGGGGCAGCACAAATTCAACACAAAATTATTTCCTTTCTTATTTGTATGGAATAGTGGAGCAAATATGATTGACGATATTGACTAGTAATGAAAATCTTTCAATTTATGCATACACACACTAACACAACTTGAAAAATAAAAACAAACAATAAACTTAACTGGTAAGATCTCCATGTTGCAGCAACTAAACACTGACAAAATGCTCAACATTATTCTCTCTCTCTCTCTTTCATGTGTAATTGAGTGCATATTATATGCAGCAGTGTTACAACCTGAAACCTAAAATTAATTTTTTATAATATCTCATGTACGCTACCCTGAGAAAAATATATACGTATTCTGTAGAATATTATCTGCTACGTATTACTGTTTTATAAATCAATATTGATAATTTGACTGGAAGACTTAAATTGAAAATGTTGTTGTGCAGATGCATATATTTTTTCAGCATAAAAGATAAATGTATATAAATATTTTAATTAGAACGAGCAAGATTTGTCAGTTTGTGTTTCTCTCATATATATGTACATTACGAAGTATGATTAATTATTTTCTTTTACAAAATATCAAGATAGTTTGTTTTGTTTAAATTTAGCGTTTTTTCCTAAAACCTATCTTGCATAGTATCTACTTGTTGTCTGAAGAAAAAGAACTTGTTCCAACTATTGTTAAGTTGGGCCGTATTGTCTTAATCTCGGCCCAATTTGAGTCTCGGCCCAATCTGAGCCGAATTGTCTTGGGCCGAATTGTCTTTGGGCCAAATTGACTATAATCCGGCATAAATGATACAACTATCCCATCCCTGACCCTATTCAATCCCACAGCTTCAATCCACTTTTTTTCTGGTAAACAGGGTCTTTTGGAAAAAGAAAGAACCCTTTTGTCCCATCATCACACTTTGGTTACATCCATATGCAACACAGTGCACTATATTTGCTGTACAAAAGCACGATCGTAAGATATATCACACAGACATTTACATGGGGATATTATACACTTGAATGGCTAGGTTGAATAGAAGGGATAAATGTACGTCATATCAGTTTTTGGCACATGGAAACTACCGATTGTTTACGGAGATTGATGAATAATTTTTTCATTTGAAAAAGTGGATTTTAAAATCTAATTAAACATTTTTATGGTGTGCATACATAACAAATGTGTTTTGTTTACGACTATAATAATATCACACGTTTATACAATATAGGTGGCCAGTGACCTTTAAGTTAATTACTATTACAATTAACCCACTATTGCAATGAACCTATTACCATGAACCCACTATTAAAATAAACTGTTACAATAAACCTATTATTACCACGAACCTACTGTTACAAAACCAATTATTACAATAAACACTATTACAATAAACCCAACATTGCAATAAACCTACTATTTCAACAAACCTACTATTACAATGAACCCACTATTACATTAAACCTGCTATTACATTAAACCTACTATTGCAATGAAGCTTTCTTCTCCAAATCATAGTTCATTCTGAACATATACATTGTTATTAGAATACTGTTTCCAATGATAAGATCAAAATGTAATTGAAGTTAAAATTACAGTAAGTTAAAATTACAGTTTGCAATAAGCTAATCTTAGATGACGGAGTGAAATATCAATCTGATATGACTGGAACACTCGACATTGTTACAGATATGTATGTATGTTACATATCACAGTATTTATACGTTATTTAATGTTCAATGAAATTTTACTTGTTTCACAATTTTTAATGGTTATATTGTGACTACAATAATAACTAAACAAAATAAATTTACTTTGTCAATAATAACGTAATAATTTCATGCATCCAAAATCATGACTGACTTCATATATTTATACTTCTACCCACAACATTAACCTCTGAAGTGCTGGAAGTCTTCCAAGAGTGCATTTACTGGTTGACTGTTTGCTAAAAATATGTGACAGCTGTTTATGTGATTGCTTATGTTGCAACAACATGTTTACAGCAATTCAATTCAGTTGCAGATTTAAAGGGGGATAGGATGTTGGAGTTCATTGGTTCCAATAAATCTCATCTCCTTTCTTAAGTCAAAGAAGTTTTTAATGATGAAACAATTAATGCTTACCAATACACAAATCACAATTCCAAATACCTGCAGTGTTTCTGTGCCAATATTTTTTATGTAAAAGTCATCTGCTTCTTCTGCACTGACCACATAGACTGGAATCACCCAAGATATGTGCACAGTAAATAATGTGACTGTCTTCCCCTGAATTTAGGAAACATGAAGCAATTATTGTGATTTGAACATGCCGCACAGGTAAAATATCACATTCTATAAATAAAAATTCTGTACAACAGATCCATCAGTGGTTTTTTTTTATGTGAAACTGCATGTGTAACGTTTTTAGAATGGGCACATAAATGTTGTTTTATCAAATTATCAACACCAGTTTTCGTGCATCATTCATGCCTGGTGTGTTGTTACACTTGTCTATGATGTGATACTGCATATACTCATTTATAAGTCTGACTGCTCTGGTGGCCTAGTGGTTAGAGCATCTGCCTTGGATGTGGGAGGTTGTGAATTTGAACCCCGGTCAAGTCATACCAAAGAGTTATACATGTAAAAATGGTACTAACAGCTTCCTCGCTAGGCACTCAGCATTAAGAGATTAGTGTTAGGACTGGTCGGCTTGATGTCAGGATAATGGGACTGGGTGGGACATGTTGCTACGTCTGTGGCATGATGCCCCTGTGATAGACATCACTATAAAACTGCCACACTGCAGACATCATAGCGATATGACTGAATTTTTTTTAAAGCTACATTAAAAATCTGAATCACACACCCCCCCCACACACTTATAAGTCAGATCCAACTGCAAAATGGCAACTCTGATCTTCCATTGCATAATTCATCAGCAGATCTGGGTCTATGCAGTTTATTAGGACTAATTAGTAGAACAAGCAACACAGACCCTGATCTGCTGGTGCATTATACTATGGCAGATTTGGGTTGTATGTCAACCCTCCCCCAAATGACAATTAATGATATTCTGTTAACTACAAATTGACAGAGGAAAAGGAAAAATCTAGCAAGGTGAATAAAATGAATTTAGTTAGGGGTGTGATATAGAAAATACAATTTTTACAGAATGGATCTAATCTTCCTCTCGTGAGACTGAAACAGTTTGGTCAATTTATTTAGCAAATTAGGATAAGTTTGACACTAGTCTAAATCAGGGTCTAGGAGGCTAAATCCTAGGCAAAAAAAAAAGATCTGTACTTGTGAAAAATGTTGCTGATAAAAAATATCTAAGTTTAAAAAAATGTAAATATGCAAAAAATGTGCTTTATAGGAATGAAATTCTTAATCAATTTACCTTAAATGGTATTTGCTAAACTGTGCAAACAAGGTTTATGGACTTGTAAAAAATATCATGTCCAAAAAGCTTCCCCCCCCCCCTCCATGTGTGAAAAAAAATGGAATAACTACTGTAATGGCCTGAAAATCTAAACAATTGTTCATAAAGGTATTGAAAAAAATGAAAAACAAGGTTACAGTAACAAGAACCTGTTCAGATCCTGGGGTCATCCAAGGATCTAAATTCCAAATCTGGTCTGGTTTGGATCAATTATTGAGCCATCTTGCTTACAAAAAAATGTGGGGGCAAGGGACATTATAATGGATAATATGACTGGATTTGAATGTCATGTAAAAATAAGAAAAAAGATATTTGTAAATGAATACGGTTCAATATTATGACATTAATTTTAGTATCGTACTCAACTTGAATACATGTTATAAATTTTCCTCACCAATTTTTCTTCAGAGTGCAGACTATATATATATATATATATATATATATATATATATATATATATATATATACATACATATACATACACAATATATATAACTGTGCTAGAATTTACCATTGGTGGTTACTTGCAAATCCTTGCAGATGGAGAAAATCTAAACTTTTAAAATTGTTTTGTCTTCTATTTTTTCATGTTATTTTACTGTTATAGTTTCACCATGATCCTGGAATTTAAGATTAAAAAGAAACAATGTTTCTTTCAGTTTCATGTGTAGTTTGTGCTGTGCCCAAAATGTGAAGCTGAATTGTTTCTCTTGTTCATATGCCTTTAGTCTGGTTGCATGTCCAAGTCAATATCTTTTCACTTTCAATGGTTATTACAAATAAAACCACAATAAAGTATTTCAATGACTTACAGCTTCAGCAACATTAGTGATGTGATGTGATTATGACTTTTAACGTAGCTTTAACAATTTTTCAGTCATATCGCTACGATGTCTGCAGTGTGGCAGTTTATAGTGATGTCTAGCACTGGGGCATCATGCCGCAGACATGTAGCATGATGTCCCACCCAGTCACATTATCCTGACACCAGGCCGACCAGTCCTAACACTAACCTCTTAATGCTGAGCGCCAAGCGAGGCAGCTGTTAGTACCATTTTTGTAAGTCTTTGGTATGACTCGACCGAGGATCGAACCCTCGACCTCCCGCATCCGAGGCGGACGCTCTAACCACTAGGCCACCGGAGCGGTCGGCAGCAACATTAGTGACAACCATTTTGTTTTCAGAGGATGGTGAGCATAACAAGTAACAAAATATCTGAGACCAGTCATCTGCCAAAAACACAAGCATTACAAGTCTCAAGAAAAGACATTGTACTAGATTTACCTAGCATCAGATATTATCAGGGAAGAATTTCCATTATGTGGTGAATGAAATCTCAAGTGTGCAAAAGGGATACTACTGCACCTTAAAAACAAAATGGTTTTACCCTGGTTTGCAGTACATTATATGATACTACCAGGCTTCATAAAACCTACATGAGATTATGAAGTTCATTCAATAATATACTCTATCATTCCAGCATCCTTTTGTGGAAAAGTAAGAATACAGCAGATTTTTTTATAGGGACAAAGCAGGAAAAATAGGTATATTTGAGACAAACAGTAGGGTAGAATCTATGTAAATAAGATCTGAAATGAATATAACATCTTTTCTTAATTGTGTACTCAAAACTTACTGGGACTTTTTGAGAGAATGCAGTTAATGTAACAAATTTTGAAAACATGTTGAAAGGATTTTATAGGTGTTATCTTTATCTTCTATTTTATATACCTTTCATAGAATTTGAACATTTTCACTTTTATATTTTATCTTGTTTACATTTATTTGGAAGAGTTTATGTTCCTAAAGTTTCTATGTAATTCTTCATATTTACATTAATTTGTATCTTACTTTAAGTTGGTGCCAGATTATGCACATATTATGCTGTGCCATGCCATTATATAAATAACCTCCATACATCATGCTTACATACATAACATGCATACATAACATACATACATACATACATACATACATACATACATAACATGCATACATACAAACATGTACATACATACATACACATACAAGCATGTGTATACATACATGCATACAAACACACATACAAACATAAATACATACATACATGCACACACAGATGTGTGTGCATACATACATACATACATACATACATACATCATTTGAAATGTGAACCTTGGCAGTCATAAATGTGATTGGGTAAAGTATTCAAGAGAGAAAGAAAGTTGTTCCAGAGGTGACAATACCATTGTGGATATATGAATTTTCACATACTAATACATTTCAATATATTAATGCATAACTTGCCTCCAGGTAATCCAGTCTAGCAAGGCCTGATACAAACATCACCTCCCCTGGCTTCATTAAAAATACCCGAGGTCGGACAAGTCCCTTGGGTAAAATATGCAGCAGTTCTTCTTGTGTCAGTAAGTTTATAATCTGCAAAATCAAACACAAATTTACCTGCTAATACAAATATTCTTGTTTACAAGTGAAAGAATGAATACACAAACATAATGAAAATAATAAATTAATAAATCAATCAATGAACAAATTGATATATCAATTGATCTAGCAAGAAAGCAAGTAAAGTTTAATGAATCAGTGTGGCCACTCTAAAAAGAGTTATTTGTGTATGAAATGAAACAAGTGGCCCAAGTGTCAAGTGGAAATTATACAGCTCACTGCCATACACTGATCTAAATGGCAAGTTTAACAGCAGGCAGGTGCCCTGAGTTTAAAGATACCCATGTCTGAATAATATCTAGCTACTTAGTCAAAACTAGAGGCACTTAAAATGGTGTTAACGTTATTTCATCTCTGAGTAACTTCAGGTGGACTAGTCTGTACTTGCATCTTTTGTATAAATAAGAAATGTTCTCAAGGTATGGCTCAACTAGCCTGATATCATAAGGCATAATAGTTTTTTTTATATATTAGTAACAGCTTGCCCCATTTGATAGATGAAATTATCTTCCATCTGGTTTCTATGAAACTCACACCATTGTTATTTCTATGAAAGTCACACCATTGCTATTATAGAAGCTACTCCATCTCAAAGATTCAGTTCTGATTCAGATCAAAACTGGCATGACTGTTCTGTGGAAGATGCAGAAGATAGATTTTCCATATGTATGGAAGCCACATCCCTTTTAAGAGAGCCATGTCAGGTACAATTTTGGTAGAGCATGTCCAAAGAAACACTTCTGCCAAATTTGACTGAAACTGACTCGGCCATTCAAAAGAAAAAGTCAAAAACAGTTTTTCTTCAGGTTTATAAGTAACAACATTGCCATGGGAGCCACCTTGGATATAATTTGACTGAGCATATCCTAATAAACCCTCCTACAAGTTTGAATGAAACTGGTTCAGCATTCTGGTGATACAGCTGAAAATAAGGTTTGTTATATGGTTGCCATGGAAGCCACATGGCAGCTTGTTCATTGCTAGGGGAACCACCCTAAACATAATTTTGGGTATATCATGTTTTCTGGAACATTCCTACCACTTTCTGATTTAAACTGGCTCAGTGATTTTTGAAATGCTGGAAACAGCAATTTCTACAGATACACAATGGATGACCCCTGCCTGATACAGGCCATACCATAACTTGCTGGACCTTATGGCCAGGTGAGCTAAACAACAGAACATTTTGAAATCAGTACATGAGGATATAGGGATAAAAATGGTCATCTTTCCTAAAGATTGACCGTTTTAATTCTTAGAAAATAATTACAAAAAGATGCATATTAATGTTACTACTGTCACTTTGTTCAATTCTAGTCATCAAAATATTACTGACTCATGCTGAAGTTTTGAGCAGGACTAGAGAGTAAAAGTTGACTGAAACAATGTCTGTCTAGCTTTGGCACTTGTGAAAACATTTACATATCGGTTGCTATATTGTGTTTAGTCCTGTATTGTGATTAGTCATATCTATTTATCCATTCACTGACTCTCCTTGTTATTTGAATTCCTTCTACATACACTTATATTTGGTATCATGTTTCACTTGGCTGATTAAATGGCCATTCATATTTCTAATTCCAAGATGAACACACCCTTTCATACATAATAAGGTTAAAATACTGTTTCTTGTTGATCTAACACAATAAATGGTGCTGTAGAAGGATTGTTTCCATTATCTTAGTTAAACATTTATAAATGAAAGGCACAAAGTAAATCGACATTAACATGCAGACACAACAGCAGCTTTTAACTGGCTGAATGTTGTCATGACATAATGATAAAACCACTGTAAATCAAATAGCATTATTAAATTGTAGTAAATCTTTAATTACAATTAACAATAAACTTTTAGCCAATTATCAAAGGGCATAAGCACAAATTTTGGTGGAAAAAGATTCTCATAAAAAAGGGAAAAAATTAAGTGATAACAGTCTAATTTGAGTATATAAATGATTTTTTTTTACTGTTACCAGTGACAGTCACATGCACTGACAGTCTAAAACATTTTTTAATTTTGATGAAAAATTTTTAAAAAAATTATAATGTGCATTTTATTAATATAGATTTTGGCACTCAGCCAATCAGAAGGCTTGTTATATTCACAGATGGGTAAGATTTTAGAGCCCACTATTTCATAAATGACAGAAAGTGTTTAAATGCAATTAAAACCAAAAATCAATTGGCAGCATTTCACACCGAACAACACACAATGTTAATATAAACATATTTCCTGAATTTCTATTTAACACTCATGTTTAACCCCTATCTGAATTGTAGAGTGCATTATTGGTGTAACACAAATTTTTTTCAACGCTCAATGTTAGTTTGACACCATAATTGTAAGCTGCATTCATGAAATGGTGGGCACTCAAATCTTACCCTGGTTGCAAATTTAAAAAAGTCTTGTCACTTTATTCTGATGCCAATGAGTTAAAGATAACTAGAATTACTGCCTACAGTAAGAGTTCAAACTGGCTGTATTTCACTTTAAATAACACCTACTGGTACATCTTCTAATTTGTAAGTTTGACATCCAAACTGTATCACAGCATTCAGGAAATGCTGAGCACTAAAACTAAATGCAAGTTGCAAACTTTTGGAATGGACAATATATGAGTCTGGTAACAAACTTTCAGAACAATCCATTTGCATTGGGTTACCAACTCCACACTGCCAACCCTAACAAGGCCTTCTCAGTAAGACAATTTTCTATAAGTCAAACCAACTTTCAGTAAGATGTAATAAAATATCATGTACTACTATTGTTGACTTGAAAAAATGCATTTAAAAGGTTCATAAGTGTGATCTGGTGCAGTGACAGTAATCATTATGCTGAACTAAAAAGCGTGTAAAGTACACTAAGACCTTAACGACCTCCAGAAGAGTTTCAGAATCTGCAATTCCAAACCCAATGGAGCTCAATAACTGCTTGCAACTTCATTAAACTTGGTCTGGGTTTTCTTTTAATCTGAAGTAGGAACAGAAATCAGCACTCCTATCATAAAACATACTCAGATCGATGCATGAGGTCCAGCAAATGTAATTGTTGCATTTCCTGCTTTTCCCCCCAAGAACCTGAATAGTGTCTGAATACAGAGGATGATTGTCCTTTTTGTTTTCAATGTCTTTATGGATGACACTTCTAAAAAATGCTTTCAGAACAGGCTGATCATGCAAGCATTTTGCATTTAAAAAATGTGGGCAGATTAAAGTATCTCAGATACTCCTGAAGTTAAACTGGTTCGCTTATAAACTCCACTGTATCTAATATCAAAATCCAGATGTAGACCAAACCCAGACAAACCAATAACTGGATCTGACTGCAACAACAGTATTTTTGTATTTTGTGCTATTATCCTGCAAGTCCTCAATTTAAAGGTCATTTTATTAAGTCTTACAGTCGATCATAAGGGTTGGCAAATTTGTTTTGAAATTTCTGGAACAGCCCATCTGGGTCTAGTCACAAACTTTCAGAATAAGACCATTTGGATTTGGTTACAAACATCCAGATCTGCTCCACTTGGAATTGGTTATAAATTCAAAAAAGTCTATTTGGGATTGGTTACAAACTTTCAGAACAAGATCCACTTGGGTTTGGTTAAAAACTTCCAGATCAGCTCCAATTGGGTTAGGTTATAAATTTCAAGAACAGTCCATTTGGGTCTGGATACAAAATTCTGAGACAGTTCATCTGTGTAGTCCTCAGCATATATATTAGCTATAATACAATTTCCATTACATAACTTTCATGTGAAATTTAATCTGATAAAAAATTAGCTTCTTTGCTAAAGTCATTAAAATTGTATGCTTGCTAATATCTGGTGTTTTGCAGTGTAAATTATGCTGATCTCACCTGTCGTTCATCAATGACACCTGGAGTATCAAAAAACCATTTAGAATTCAAAAATTTCTTTTCATTGAAGGTTCCAGCCTTGGATATCTTTTCTGTCCCAGAGTCCACCACCTGATCATTAGAGGCCTGGAATTTGAATCCAGCCCATTCCAGATTTTTCATGGGATTCTCCATTTCCTTCTGGATTTCTTCATCTGATCTGAAGTCAGTTATCCCAATATAACCTGAAAACAGATTCCTAAGAATTTGCACTGCACACAAATTGCTTAAAAAGTACGAAAATCATATGAGGTACTGTACATAATTGCTGCAAACATATATCCTGATCTGCTGGCACACTGTGATGGCCAATCAGGTCTACATTATTTGTTCTATTGCTTATTCCCAGCAAAGTGCACAGACCCTGATATGGCAGTGCACTATGCAATGGCAGATTTGGGTCCGTGCAGTTGCTGTTGGACCATACTCATAAGTGACCATCTACAGAAATTTATTTACCCATAGGAAATTTTCCGAGTTAAAAAATCAAGAAACTGATTATTTAAGTGGCATACAAATTTGATCAGGTCATCTACATATGCATATAAACAAGCATTTAAACACAAACACACCATCTTTGTCCAGTTTAAGTGATTTCTGAATAAATATGCACTTACAATTTTTTAAACAAAGTCTCAGTTTAAAAAAAACTGAAAAAATATCACTGATTGGGTATTAGTCATATATTGCAAGGCATAACTCTGATATGTATGTTTGGGGGGGAGGCAATGTCTTTTTGCCTGAACAATCAATGATGTATAGCATGTTACATCAGCAGTCAGCAGTGAGACTAAAGGTTAAATTTTCAAGAATATCTCAACTAGTTGGCAGCCAATATTGTCACTTTAGCACAGATAACAACTGAGTATGGCTAAATCGAGGCGTAATTTTCTTAACAAAATGAATATAGCTAATTACATGTGACCAAATGTTATATGTTCATTTTGTTAAAGATAATACACATCTAATTCATATGGCTTTGGCACTCCTCAGCTACCAATGCCTCCAGTTCATTGCATATCACAAATGGCTAGTGCTATAGAGCACCATTTTGTTCAGACAGCAAAAACTCAACAAACCATCATGCATATCAGGGTCAAAGTCTTACAATGAAGGTCTAATTTGGTATGCTAAAGAAATATTATAGTAAATTATGTTCTTCCAAGAATACTTACCTGATTATATCAAGTCTGCTGTGTCTCAAATCTAGACCTCCTGGAAATACAAAATATCAGATAGACAACGAAAGTAACATATATGGGAGGAAACTCTTCCATAATATTATTAAGTAGACCCATGAGGTAGCAACGGCTCGAACCTCATTGGCTTTAAGTTTCATAAAGGTGAGGTCTCGATCAGTGAGGGACTTGTAGGCTCTTTTGATTGTTGTGACAATCCACCAGGAGATAGTGGCAGCCAAAATATCTACAGAGCCCTTAATAGAGAGAGACATTTCCAACCCTTTCTTTTTGCTTTGGAGGCATTAAGATAGAAGCGGAGAGCATGCATGGGGCACAAGAGTCTACTTTGATCATCCCCTGCACCAATATTTACTGAGACTGGGTATGAGGGCTACTGAAGGTAACTGATTTTTTGCAAGAAAACCCAGTTGGCAGAGAAGGGAAACAGAGTCATAATTCCCATTAAACTGGAGACAGCCTGAGTCAATGGACAAGGCAAGAGCATGAAGGAAGGAACACAGTTCTGAGTGTGAGATCCAGAAAGGACGCTTCACTCTATGGTTCATTAAGGGGATTGGTAAATAACCATAGAACACAAGAAAAATTCCATCTGGGAATAACAGAGTGGGAGATCAAAATACTTTATAAGATCAGTAATTTGCAGATCTGAACCAATGTATGTGCCCTGAGAGAATTTAAATGTGTTGGAGATGGCAGCTTGATAGCCTTTGATAGTGGATTCTGAACATCTTTTGGTTTCAAAGAGGAACAAAAGGAAATCAGCAATGGAAGCTACAGAAGGATGGAAGGGATCAATGTGTTTCCTACTGCACCAATCACAGAAGATTCTCCCCCAGGCATCATAGACTTTGGATGTAGAAGCTCTCCTGGCTTGAATGATGCAACTGGCAACTTAGCCTGAAAATTGTCTGAGATAAGCCAGACGTGAAGGTGCAGAATGTCTGGGCTGTTGTGGAGAAGGGATCCCCAGTGTTCTGACAGGAAATCCCTCCTGTGTGGTAGAGACCTGGGTCATTTATGATGAGGTCTAGGTGATCGTTGAACCATGATTGCTGGGACCAAAATGGGGCAATGAGAATAATCCAAGCATTGGAAGTTTTGATTCGTTGCAGAACTTGTGGTAGCAGTCAGAAGGATGGGAAGGCATATGTGAACAGGCAATCCCACTGGAAGCTGAATGCATCTAATGCCCATGCTTTCTGATCCAGGACAGGCAACACATGAAAGGGAAGTTTGTTGTTGAGCCTGGTCACAAACAGGTCCACTAGAGGTCTTTCCCAAACGTATTACAGGGACTCTGTTATTGGGTGACGAAGAAACCATTCTGTGAGAATGGCTTGGTCTGTTCTGGAGAGATTGTCTGCTAATACATTCATCTTGCCCAAATGAAGAGGTTCCATACCTCCATGCAAAGGGAAGGGGCATGTCTTTTTGTCCTTGAACATAGAGACTCACCTGTGCCACAGTCTATGTTTATGTAAAAGTGTATGTCTACCACAAATGAGTAGAACATGAGGTAGCCTCAGAATTCCCACAAAGAACAAAGAACAAAGTTCTAAGGGGGGAAGAAAAAGGCTACAATACGGTTATTTTAGAATGAACGGACAGTTGTAGTGCTGAGAATATTAACACTGTAGAGACTGCTAATTTGCCAATATCTTAGTTGTCCGCAGGCATAATTTCCATGTGGCTCGGCAAACACCTGCACAGTATGGCGTCCTTGAAAAAGAATGACACATTATACCTACCTTCTGCACATGACCATGCAACAGAGTGGTGTGCAAAAGGTCATACTGACTTTCTCCACTCTGTAGGAGGATGTATTCCCATCAACCAGATGGTGTATTTTTGGCATAAAAATAGATCAGCTAAGCAATAGTGACAGCATAAGTAATTGCTGTTATTAAATTAAAGACCCCATGAAACATTACTTCATGTGACAAAGAAGCCCCCAACCCATTGCGTTCCTAAAATATTCCCCACTGATCAACAATTTTTCAATGTTTATATATAATCTGAAATTTCTATGCACTGCTTCAAATCAATATTTTGTGAGGAAACTAAAGAGAAAGAACAAGAAAAAGTATATGGTAATCAAGTGTAGTATTACTGAAAATGAAAGAAAGAATAATAAATGGTACCAGTAGATGGAAATTTGATTTAATACTTACTTAAAGTGATTCTTCATTCAAATGAAACTGCTGTTGACAAATTTACATCTGGCCTGAAATTATGTCTTATTTATCCATGCAAAATTAATCCAAACAAAAAAGAAACCTTAACAATACTATTATTTGAACCACTATCTATATACAATAGTTATAGCAGAATAATGAAGGTCATGCTTCAGTCTGCAGGTACATGCAAATGTTCGTCAGGTAAGTAATCCTGAAATCGTTGAATTAAACAATTCCAGCTTTCACAATGCCACAGATAACAGGGTCTGATCTTTCACACATTTCTTTATGAACCAAAATTATCCATTCAGAATAAATCGAATCAATGGATGAGGTTTTAAGATCTGCCAATACAGTACACTGATCTTCACGACTGACATCATTCTTTTCCCTGATGGGAGAGAACTTCTACAGGCGATGGGCTGCCAAAATGTGGGAGCAAATTTTCCCACCTTATCTAAATCTGTTTTAGATAGACATGATCAAAGGTGGGATACAATGTTCTAGGAAGCTTGTGGCATCCCCAACTCAGATTGTTGCTGTCCAAAGATTTAAACATGGAACAACTCTCCCTGCCCATCAGATGTTTACACAAGACAGTGGACCACATCCCCTTTGACCACTGTATGCACACACTGCACAAAATGAATTTGGTCTCATGTGTCCTCAGAGATTTTGAACTGCACATATTCTGCTCATTTTGTCACCATTTTAATATCTGCACTGAAGAAACAACTAATTAACAGGAAATGACAACCAGAAAGAGTAAACAATATGGATATAAATCAGTGGCTGGAAACAAAGATCAAGTCTGATGGATACTGAGTGGCACAAGCAATGCAATACTGATTGTATTGCAGCAAAAGCTTCATCTGAAACCATCTAATGTACAGGTGGCCACCTAGTGGTGGCAAGGGAAGGTAATTATATTTGCAACTTGGAAGAGTTTCTTTTCAGAGGTGCTCTTTTCATTGTCTATATGACACATTTAGGAAAGATGAAGTTTTGTCTATCTGAGAGAGATGGTTTTAATCTTAACATTAATGTTAATGGGTAATTTAATCTATCAAAACTCCACTTGCATAATGCTTCTCCACTTAATTAAGTATATATTCAACTCAAAATTTTGTTCCTGAATAAAACTGTTGTAACTTGTTAATGTGATCTTCTGCTTTCAGGAACAATGGGATCCAAATGCCACCTGGGTCATATGTTTGGGGCCCTTCTTGTTTTTAGATGGCCCTGCCCGTTATATCAATATTTACTTAGCTTATTTCATGCTCATCACTTTTACCACAATTATGAAAATTTACACTAGTTCCTTTAAATTACTGTGTTAAATTCAGATTAGAAGTTCCCATTTATACTAAACTGTTTTTTTATTTTTATGACATGTTCTTGTTTAATACAAGAATTTCTACAGATGCATCAGAAGTTAAACTAGAACTAGTGGTAGAGGCTGATTTGCAAAATACCCTGTTCTCTAAAATTTGCTGCTGAACTTTGTTGGGAAACCAAAGCTGGGGAAAATATGGGGATTCAAAGCTAAAGATCTTCCAAATAATGATCTGGATGATGGAAATCACACTGATTTAAAGTCTGATGGAAATCACACTGATTCAAAGTCTCATGGAAATCACACAGATTCAAAGTCTCACAGAAATTATGCCAATTCAAAGTCTCATGGAAATCACACTGATTCAAGACCTCATGGAAATCACACTGATTCAAAGTCTCATGGAAACTACACTGATTCAAAGTCTCATGGAAATTACACCGATTCAAAGTCTCATGGAAACCACACTGATTCAAAGTCTCATGGAAATTACACCAATTCAAAGTCTCATGGAAATCACACTGATTCAAAGTCTCATCAATACAAAGTGCATAATAACTTTGGCAGAAATGCAAATTATCAAACATTTGAAGTAAAACTCATTCAAGGTCCTAATCAATATACAGCTGCATGCAAAATATGGTCAAAGTCCAACATAGGTTGTTAAAGCTAGTGTGGACCCAAAGTCAGGTGGGTGTGCAATCAGAGGCAATAACATCTGCAAATATTGTGGAATGCTGGAAATCAAATTAATTGAAAGTCTCATCAATATAAAGTTCCATGCCAAATTTGGCTGAAATGAAACATTGTTCATACAAAAATCTCTGGACCAAATTATAGGCTTTTCAACGGTTTGTTATTGTCTTTTTCCTAAGGGCTTCCTTAAATTAACTTACCTATTTTTCAATTTGAGTTCTGAAACCTCTGTATTTGAACTCATCTTACAGATATTAAAATAAAACGTGAAAAGTTTGTCTTGAAATACAAACATCAACATCTGTACAACAATGGCACTGTCAAAAAATTGTATTGTATCTTCCTAGCATTGTTCAATATTTACATTTTACTTCTTCAGAGATTCTACCATGTATTTTTCTTCCATAATATTTCATTACTGGGCCTTCTCTTGTGATAATTTTTTTTGACAGTTTGACTGAATTGTACATTTTAATTGCCTTATAGCTTCTGCCTTCTCACTGAGACTGTCAGATTTAATTGTGGTTACTCTGGAGGGAAATTTGCCTCGTATTGGGTTTCAATCCATCAGGACTGGCAGGGGGATTTATAACTGATACAATTTTTCTCAAAACCTGTCTTCAAAGAAGTTATCAACGACTGTTCACAGAATTCCAAAGTACTTTCTGATGATTGGTCTATTCTACTCGTCATATGTGGACAGGGCACACACCCTCATTTGCTCCTGAATCTATTAACTTGTTACCTCAAAGACAAGGAGTTATACCATCAGAACTCCACTGGTATCTGGATTTGCAATTACTGTATGGCTAAACAGGCAATTCCCAATTGTAAAAGCAGATGATGGAGTCAACTTTCATCATGTTTCATCCACTGACTGCATTGAATGGTTTATGTTTTACCAATAAAGACACCAAAAACTATGATTATGGAAGTATCAGTTAACGGTATCACAGTCTGGCCATAGGACAGAGAAAAATACCAAAGGTATCCATATAAACGTAATGTGTGATAAAATGAAAGATGATTAATACTGTTTGCATCTACCCAATAATTAAATAGGAAAAAATGAAAATCTAAATAGCAAGATTTTGGCAATAGCTCCATTAAAATCACATCTGAAAGATGAAACCTTTACAAGGCACAGCTATTTGTAACATGTAAATCATTAACCAAATGGAGTCCCATTTATGTGCATGGGTTGCAGTTCTATGCTGGTTACAAGAAGAGTAAATTGATTGGAAAGGTGATTACTACAGGACCCACACACCCCACCCCTATCTCGATGCATAATAATGGTACCTATATGCAAGTCCCTAACGGGCATTTATTTAAACATGTTAGACAATTTTAAAGAAAATAAAATCTTTTTTTCATTTTGGTCAATTTGAAGCCAACCATTTTATTGGGTGATATATTGCTCCTGGTACCAATATCAGAAGTGGTGGAAATGTCAACACTGTCCTGTTTTCATCATCATTAATTTCAACTACATTGCTTACTGTGGTCTTTAAATACACATTACTTTCAACAGCTTCGGTACTTAACTTAACTGGCTTAAAATGTTGTATATTATTTATCTAAATGACTTGCACGGTTAGAGATCTATCAAAGTATGAGGTAATCTTGATTACAAAGCAGTCTACCACATTACCCTGGTAATAAAATCAAGGGTCTTGATGACTTGTAGACTTGCTTAATAGCCAGGACACAAAACAAGTCTGCAGATAACATATATGGCTCTTTTGTTAAACACATTTAATTATGCATTGCTGATGTTTACATGAAAAATTTCTTTTGTGAATAAAGATGCAAGGGCAAGGCCTAGAGAAAACATTGAATTCTCAATCAGTATATCAGGCAATGGTGAGAAACAGTTAGCTTGTTTTAAGACAGAGCTAACTTTTTCATTCATATTTTTCAATAAAGAGAATTGGTATAAAATGCAAGCTATGTATTCAACCTTGTTATGTAGCAGCATTAGGCCATTAACAAATGTTGATGAATGAGCCTATCAAATTTCAATTGTTGTATCAAGTAGTGTTTGCACAATCCTGATAACGATCTAACAGCCTAGGCTGGGAAAGACATTGGAACAGATGCTGACAAACTGAGATGCCTAAGCTACAATTGCAGTGGCAGAAAAATAGATACACACAACTAAACATGAGATCTCTCTACCTCAAGCTGGGTGCTCTGCCACCTGAGTGATTGGAACCACATGTGTATGGCCCTTAGAGTGATGAAAACAAAACAAAAAAAAAATGTGTCCATATCACACAGAGGACATTACCATTATAGTGCACTTGAAGAATGCTTGGCTCAATATGAAAGGACATATCTACTTGAAATTGGGCAATAACTGAATCAAATTTTGTGAGAAAATGTTGAAAACTGAAACTAGAGATAGATCTTAATATAAATGTTTTATTAAATTTGTCTTTCAAAAGTCACAGAACAGAAACAAAATTATGATGGCAATGACACAATGTGGCAAGATGATTAGACACAGAATATGGCTATAAAATGATAAGATGCTGATACCTGTCAAAGTGGCATTTTTGCTCTTCCCATATTTCTCAAGCCTTTGCTTCTTCAATTCTTCTTCCTGTTGGATAACTGGCCTCAACTCATGTAATCTCTGCAACCTTTTTGCGATGATGTAAGATGTTGGGGTCACAATAGGGAACTTCAGTAAACTTAGTGTTGTACCTTAACAAAATAAAAAGAAAAACTAATTATGAAAATATGATGCAGCACTATCTAGTACTGTATGATACTTGCTTACAAGTTGGGTCTAACTGCAAACTGCAAAGACCCAGATCTGCCCTCAATGCACCGAAAGATCTGGGTGTCTGCAGTTTTGGAGTAACGAATACAACAAGCAATACAGATCATAATCTGCTGGTGTATTATGTGACATCAGATTGAGGTCTATGTTATTTGCAGTTGGACAAACTTATAAGTGAGTGCAGATGATCAGAATTCTGAATATATTAAGTAATTATCTTCTAATTTTTTTAAAATTAGGATTTCATCAGGAACCAGAACGTCTTTCGATATGAAACTGATACTCCTGCTAATATGTTGCCAATGAAGAAAACATGGGGCCATAACTCTGTCTGAACCTAGGGCTCCCTCATATTAAGCTCATTATCAAATTTGGCTTCAATCCATGAAGTCCTTCAAATATTACAAAGTGGACATTTTTTTGCACTTGACAGGATGGTAAAGACTGACTGGTTGGTGTTGATCAGTATATTAAACACATGAAAGACAATTTAGTGCCAAGGCTATGATGCAAAGTACCTTGCCCAGTGGCATACAACAGCCAATCTAGTCTGGTTTTGTCATGTTTCAGACCAACAGCCCTCTAACTTGTGAGTCTGGCACATGAATCACTGAGCCACTATGGCTACCAAATGGTCATGATGTGACTGATGGGTGATGGGAAGGTACATAAATTATTACTACCATTTACAATTCTAAGCTGTACCAGTTAATTATTCTGTAAAACCCTATGGAATGGGATCGCATGTAATAGTGCAAACATTGACCTTTTTAATGAAATCATGAGAGGTACATCAGTGAATTAAAAGGTATTTGTTTTTAAAAGAAAAAACAAACATCTCCCTCTCCACAATGACAATTACTGTATATACTCACTTATAATTTTGGTCCAACTGCATACTGCAGAGACCCATATCAACCATTGCAAAATGCACTAACAGATCTGGGTCAATGCAGTTTGTTAGGAGTTATCAGAACAACAGACATAAACCCTGATCTGCCAGCACATTATGTGACTGCAAATTGGAGTCTATGTTTTTCAGTTGCACCCAACTTTTAAGCAAGTATATATGGTGATGCTAATTGTTTATGTAATAAACAAAGTATCACCACATGACCTCTAAAGAAAGTCACAGTCACTAGAAACTACTCAGGTTTTGAGATCCCACAAAGGTATCAAAATATCACACCTGGTCTTGTTTGGTTCAATAGTTTTTAAGATAACTTGCTTACAAGGTAAGTGTGACTGATGGATGGATAGAAGGATGGAAGCATATCATAAAACCATCAGATGTGACTTATTTGTGCAAGAATGAAATCTGATGATTCGAACTCCTGTAAGGAGATGTGCTGGTTTGGTGGCTTGCATGCTGGAGAGGCGTCAAAAATGGTGTGAATTGAAATTAACTGTTATGGCATTAATAATGCAGAATTTTCAACACAAATTATTGAAGGAGTAGACTGCAGTTAATTAAGAAACAGTTTAGTTTTATAACCATCTTAAAGCTCATTCCTTCGGTATTATGCACAGATGTAACTTGTATGCTTTCAGAAATGATAAAAAGCATTATGATAATATAATGGTATAAAAGTCTTAAAAAGTCCTGTGTGATGGATACTTTTTAAGAGTTGTGGAGCAGAGCTGTTGGGGCAATATCAAATAAGGTGTAGACAGGCAAGGAAGGTGTATGGGGCACAGTGAGTCAAATGAAGAAGAAATTATCCATCTATCATTTCATGTCACATTGCAAGGGTGTCACTTAACCTCAGACAAGGGGCTAGCTTCTCCGGGTTAACTGCTTTTCTCCATTTGTCTCAAAGATCACTCAAAGCCAACATCTGGGCCAACGTCAGTAATGATAGCATAAGGTGGCAGTTTAGAATCACAACACTAACAGTCATACTTGACAGGATGTGAGCTCATGCTACTTACCTAGATGACAAAAAAATACAACTGGTCCATACAGGTATCTTAATGTAAGCCAATCATGCAAATTTGGTTTCAATCACAGAAAAGCTTGACAACAAAGAGAAGAATCTTGTAGACAGTAAACAAGTAAATCATGGGTTTCAAGATGAGTGGTTACTTTACTTCAATCTGTTAATATCCTGATGTGTATGCAGAATTTTTCAGTTATATCATTCAGTTCTATTTCTAGTAACAAGTAATGTTTACATGCCAATCAATGAAAAACAAGGTTTAAAATTTGAAAAAAAATGTAGTGGAATGCCTACTCATTTCTACTGGAAAGATGTACTTTTGAGAATGCTGGTTCCAACAAGGGTATACCATAAATTCAACTCTATTCAAAAGATGTAAATTTGTGAATGTTAGTTCCTGCAAGGGTATACCGTCAATTCAAAAGATGTACACTTGTGATTGCAAATTCCAGAAAAGTTATAAAATAAGCTCTAGTCCTAAGATGTACATCTATAATCATGCCAGTTCTAGCAAAGGGTATACCATCAACTCTAAAGATGTACATTTGTGGATTCCAGTTTCAGCAATGGTATGTCATAAATTAAACTCTATTCCAAAGATGTACATTTGTGAATGACAGTTTCAGTAAGGGTATGCCATAAACTGAATAATATTCCACTGATGCATGATTGTAAATGACATCAAGTAATGTACATCGTAAACTAAAATGTGGCCCTGGGTGACTGAGTGGTCTAAAGTGCTTGCTTTTACCAATCATTACCATCTCATCTCTGTCCGCATGGGTTCAAATTTCAGGGAATGTGGGTATGTGAGAAAACTTGTCAGTAACTTCCCAAGGGTTGATGGTTCCTACCAGGGCTTTCTCTGGTTCTTCATCCAACAGTTACACTGGCTGCCAAGCATTGCCCATCATGCAATGAGAAATGGCAATACACCCAAAATAAAAACAACCATAAACTCATTTCCATTCCAAAGATGTACATTTGCAATGACAGTTCCAGTAATGTATATCATAAACTCAATTCTATTCCACTACTGTACATCTGTGAATGACAGCTCTTGTACAGGCATACCATAAACTCAATTCTATTCCACTGATGTACATTTGTGAATAACAGCTCCTGTACAGGAATACCATAAACTCATTTCCATTCCAAAGATGTACATTTGTGAATGACAGTTCCAGTAATGCATACCATAAACTCAATTCTATTCCGCTGATGTACATTTGTGAATGACAGCTCCGGTTCAGGTGTACCATAAATTCAATCTGCTTGCCCTTTTGTTCTTGTCAGACAATAAAGTTAAGTCTAAATGTGAAAAGCTGAAAGAACTGTTATACCTGGCCAGATGGACACTGTAGCTCTGTGAAGTGTATCTCTAGCATTATCTCTGCAATAGTCCGACTGGATCAGGGCATTGAAGATTGAAGATTTACCAGAATTGGTGTTGCCAACTAAATACACATCACCTGCAGGAAAGAAAGAAAAAACAATCATCTGTTTAATATAATGGTTTAGTAGTGTCTCAGCTATGTAATACAAGGGTTCAGTGTGTCTCACCCATCTTATGCAAGGGTACAGAGATTATCTACTATGCAATACAAAGGTTGAGTGGTGTCCCAGCTCTGCAATACAGTGGTTCAGTGGTGTCTTGGGTATGCAATATAAGGTTTTAGTAGTGCATCAGCTATGCAATACAAAGGTGAGTGGTGCCCCAGCAGAGCAATACAATGGTTCAGTAGTGTCTCAGACATGCAATACAAGGTTTCAGTGGTATCAGCTATGCAATACAAAGGTTCAGTGGTGTCCCAGCTATGCAATATAATGATGCAATGTCTCAGCTATGTAATGCTATGGTTCAGTGATGTATTAACTACGCAATATAAAGGTTCAGTGGTGTCCCAGCTATGCAATACAATGGTTCAGTGGTGTCTTGGGTATGCAATATAAAGTTTTAGTGGTGCATCACCTGTGCAATACAATGGTTGAGTGGTGTCCCAGCTATCCAACAGAATGATTCAGAGGTGTCTTAGCTACAAAGTCTAATGGTTCAGTGGTTTATCAACTATGCAGTACAGGGTTCAGTGGTGCATCAACTATGCAGTACAATGGTTCAGTGGCATCTCAGCTATGTAATACAGGATTCAGTGTTGTTTAATAAAAGGGTTTAGTGGTGTCCCAGAAATATAATACACTGGTTCAGTGGTGTCTCGACAAAGTAAAATACAAGGGCTCAGTGGTATCTCATCTATGAAAGGCATTATCATAAAGCGGCATTTTGCTTATGCAGGTTGGTTAGCCTGCCTTAGTGAGTCCTTGTGGCAAAGGGCCTTAGGTGATATTTCCTCAACACATTAATCACCTATACTGATACTGTGTTCAATGACATTCATATGCAGATAATGATTTTAGTAAGGTCTACAGCTCTTGGTGTGTCCTTTGGAAAGGCAGTGAGCTCCCATTTCCATAGTATGATATAACCAAAGAAAGTTCTGAAAGTGGCATTAAACACCAACAATCCAACTGCTATTGAACGACAGAAAATCCTAGCACATCAGGGAAGTACAGTGTATATTCATTTATAAGTTGAGTAACACTGCAAACAACAAAGATCCTGATCTCCTATAGTATAATGTGCCCCCAGCTCAGGATTGATGTTGTTTGTTCTACTATTACTCCTAACAAACTGTGCAGGCCAAGATCTGCCAGCACATTATGTGACAGCAGATCTGGGTCTGTGCAGTTTGCAGAGGGACTTGTCATTTAAGTGAGTAAATGGTACACTATAATACTGAATCAAAGCTTCAGTTGAATAGAGTAACTGATATTGATGATAAATGACTTTTAACAAACCCAAACATAGACTCTTCTACCATATATACTTGCTTATAAGTTGAGTCAAACTGCAAACTACAAAGATACAGATCTGTGGTAGCATAATGCACCTGCAGATCTGGGTCTATTTTGTTTGTGTTCTATTCATTACTCCTAACAAACTGCACAGACCCAAATCTGCTGGTGCATTATGCGATGGCAGATCTGGTTCAATGCAGTTTGCAGTTGGACTAGTCTTATAAGCGAGTATATACGGTAATTGCTGACAACATATATAACTCTGTCACATCCATAGGAACAAATGAATAATCATTCAGAATGTATGATTGAGTATCTGGTAGAGCTATTCCTATGGTAATTTAATATTTCAACAAAAAGGAACAATAATGCAACCTCAGGTAACAGGAGAATGCTACAAGAAGAAAATAACCTATTTGAAGTAAGCAAGGTAGATTATAAAGAAAAACATGGAGTAAGTTGACTAGATTAATGGCAAGTAATGGCATAACACTAATGTGCTTTCAACATGAAAAACAGACAAAAATGCTTTTCATTACTTATTTCAAATTTTCTTGGGGCCCCAAGTGCTGAGTGGTCTAAAGCGCTCACCGTTACAGATCACTGCCATCTCACCTCTGTCTGAGTGGGTTTGAGTCTCAGGTTCGGCTAATGTAGGTATGTGAGAAAGCTTGCCAGTAGCTTCTTGTCGGTTGGTGGTTCTTTCTGGGGTTTTCCTTGGTTCTTCCTCCACCAGTTATACTGGCCGCCAGCCTATCTTGTGCTGAAAAATGACATTAAACCCTACAACAACAAAAACAACAAACTTTTTTTAGCTGGTCTTCATCATCTACTCCATGGAAATGGTTACCACAAAATCATTCTTGACCCTGGGGAGTAAAGTATTTTAATAAGCACAGTGCAAAGTTAACACTAGTGGTAAGGGATATTTTATACCTTATCATCTAACAAAATTTCTCCACAAAACTTAGAATGCTGTATACAACTGCACACGATTTGGGTCCAAACAAAAACACTGACCCTGATCTAGTACTGTGCAGGCAGATCATGGTCTATGTTGTTTGATCAAGCCTAACAAGCTGCATTTACCCAGACTTGCCAGCACATGGTGATGGCAAATCTGGATCTAAGCTGTCTGCACCTAGACTCAAATTATACCCGAGTATATGCATTAAGTAGTGATCATGCAGTAACTGCCATTATGTGGCAATCGATGCAGACCCTTGGTAATATTTAAATTAGGAAACTTGCAAATGAATGGAGATAACTTGTCATTTGAATTTGTTCTGCATTAAGTTCATCCATGGAGATTAAATGAAGATAGTGGATGAACCAGATTTTGACGACTCATGTGTACCCTAACCCAGGTTCCAAGGAATATGCATGGGCAGGAAAAACACTAAGTTGTATCAACATGGGACTATTTTGCCTGGGAAGGAAATGTAACACAAGGAAAAAAAACTGGATTTCTGAGGAATTTCACAGAAATATACATCTTTTGGACACGTTAAAAAATGACATTTCCTACACTTTATTAGAGACTAACCATTCATTTTCCAATGTGTCATTAGATGGGTAATTAGGTCTTCTATTCCATAGCCTGTTTTAGCACTAACCAGACATATATGTTTAATATTTTTTCCTGTTGGATTCAGCCCAGCTCTCTCACAGGAATCTCTCAGTAACGTCTTTACTCTTTCTAAATAACCAGTATCATCTCTTGGAATAAGATCCACTTTGTTTCCTATAATGTACAGAGGCCTGTTCTTTCCTATCATGGGAATGAAATTTCGAACAATACTGTTTTCAATATCAAGGAGGTCCACAACCATTAAGACGAGTGCTTGGTCATTTTTTATCTGCCGTATAATATTATGATATTTGTATTCACTGACACTGACATCAAGGCACAGATTGTGATGAGTCATCAAGAAACATCGCTGACACAGTGATTTCCTCAGCTCCTCTCTAGAAAATGATTTAAATTTTTCACTGATAATATATCCTGGGATTCCATGGTCTTGACAGTGCAATAAAGCGCCACATCCCCCACAAGGGACGTCACTCAAAGGAACTGAGGGGTCAGGGGTTCCAACAATAGTTGGAACTCCTTTCTTCTTCCTCTTTTTCTGTTGGGGTGATTCAAAGGTAAGAGTTTCCAAATAATCACTATTATCTTCATTTTGATCTACATCATCCATTTCAACACCATCAATTTCCTTTATAGCATCATAAATTTCATCTGTCGACCTTTCATCAGGTAACAGCACAGCCCTATTCTTTCGAGCAACTATATCATACTCCAGTTCTCCAAGTTGTTTTTTAAGTTCTTCTTTTGTCAAGAAAGAAGGTATTGATGGCTCTTGCTTTTGCCAATTTTCATTAACTTGGTTAGCTATGGCATTGGCCAGGTATTTGACTATAACTGGTGTGGCATCTGTTTCCTTGGGAGTTTGTTTTCCCATTTCTTTTTCATTCTCTTCTTTTTTCCTCCTCCACCAAGGCTTTCCACTCATCATTCTATACAGCTGCACTGGTTTCACTGTCCATCCCTGATACATGCAGCGGCAAATGGCTGCCATTTTAATGAATGAGTAAACAAATATCCAGTCCTATTGTTTTCTCTTTCTGAAACAATAAAAATCATGATGAGTTTAAAAACAAAACTTAATATTCATGTACTCAACACAATCTCATTCAAGTGTTATCACACTGTACTGAAAAGTTAGCAAATTTTTCATTAAAAAGAGCACCTTAATTATATACATACATTCTGTATTTGATTGTACCATATGTATGCATTAGTAGGATGTGCCCAACTTGGAACAGTGTTGGCTGCAAGGTCAGTGACCAGTGACCTTGATAATGGGTCACAGAAAACTGATAATGTAATCCTAAAAGTAATCAGGTCCACATAAGTCAAGCTTTGGTCCAACAACTACTGTGCATAGAAAATAAACAAACCACTGCAAAAAATGAGAAAATTAATAATATTTGTTGCAGACAAAATCTGTGTTTGATTTCGACATATCAATAAAACAATACTTAAACTCATCTCATGCAGTGGAGGAAAGACACACATCTGATTAACAAAGATCAAGCTTAGACTGTTGCTATATAAACTGTTGCAAAATTTACAGATTTCTAGCATTGTTATGGTTCCTCTCCAGTTATGAATACTTTTGAAAGAGGGACATGTATTGAGTGAAGTGTGCATTTGCAAGCCATCCACAAAGTTTGGTGCAGTTACATTTATGCTGGCCTCAATTTGAGTCACAGTGAAACCTCTAAACACTAAAATCCATATTGAACAAACTAAATTTTTGGTTTTATGGGGTTTTCAGTTTTCAGCTAAGAATGAAATGTGATCATGTGTTCCCTCATATACAAGTAAATGTTGATATATTTTGACAATGTTTTACAGACAATGTTTAGAATTTCTATCAATAATAGGGGCCCCGAGTGGCCAAGTGGTCTAAAGCGCTCTCCGTTATGGATCACTGCCATCTCATCTCTGTCTGCGTGGGTTTGAGTCTAGGATTCGGCGAATGTGGATATGTGAGAAAGCTTGCCAGTAGCTTCTCGTGGGTCGGTGGTTCTTTCCGGGGATTTCCCGGTTTCTTCCTCCACCATTAATACTGGCTGCCATGTATAGCCTATCGTGTGCTGAAAAATGGCATTATGCCCCACAACAACAACAACAACAACTATCAATAATAATTATGATTTCACTGCATATATATATATATATATATATATATATATATATATATATATATATATTTCTATGCTGTATCTCACACAATTTCTCAAAACACACTACCCTGCGCCATTATTCAGACTGTAAGACCTCAGCACCCAAAACATAAAATAAATGACAAATATCAGGGTCGAGGTCTTACATTGTAAACTAGAATTAGTCCTACAATGTAAGCCCCATCACCCCGATATTTTTCTTCTGGGTGGGTGATGGGCCTTACTGCCTGGCTAATGGTGCTATGTAGCGTGTTTTGATGTCGATTAACAGTGTAATGAAAGTCAAATTTTCAGGAATATCACATACAACTGGCAACCAATAACGACGCTTTTCTACAAAGTAAAGTTATAATGTTTTTGTCAGACTTTACTTATCCTGATGTCTTTTCTCTAATAAATTCAAATTCTCACAAAAGAAATGGGCCTATTTTCAAGTTTTGCTGGCCTACATTTCAGTTGGCTGGAAAGCGATGAAAGCCAGGAATGCCGAAATCGGGTTAGGTTGAAATATTATTCTTTAACAAAATGAATAAAAAATATATTATGCGTATTTGGAACTATAAGCAACGTTTCGTTTCAAAAAACATATCCTTCACATAACCTACTTGAACATACTTCGGCATACCTCGACTACCGTCGCACTGCAACAAATTCAAATGTATGTCAACGGAACATGAAAATGCGTCCATTTGCCAGTGTCATATTTTGATTCCACCAGGATAAAGACAGCACAGTAAGTATATTAATTACACATAAATTAGTGGAAGAGTGTCGATATAGGCTGCAAAGTGTGTGAGATATTCCTGATACTTTGACTACTCGTTCCGATGTCAGCGACATCGGAACAGGCTATGCAAGGCCGTTATTTGGGTTGTAAGACGTAGCACTAGAACAAAAACATGTGCTACGTCTTACATGTAGGACTAGACTAGAATAATATGAGAAATACCTTCTATTAACAAATGTAAATGTCACATTTAAATTCAAAGCGAAACTTGATAATATTGGATATGCTCTGAATCAGTCCGTAATTTGGGCCCAATTAGCTTTGTCCGAACCAGCCATGGTTCGAATCAGCCTGGTACCTCGAAAATTGATAACATAAATACCGTTGAAATTTTTAGCATTATATGCCAAAATCAACCATAACTGCAGTTAAAATGACAATAAATTAAAATATAACCTACAAAATTCAAAATTACAAGCATGACGTTTATATCAATTACTCCTGAGAGTTAAAAACAAAATAGACGCAATTTGTCGTATTTAATAATCGACATGTGGAAAACATTGGTCCGCTTAAACCATCAATTACATGTGGTTGTTGTTATTGTTGTTGTATGATTTTCAATTCAAACGCAGTATAACGATACTTGCGATACTAGGAATATCTTTACGATGTTTATCATTTAATTATATTTTGATATTATTTTTTTTTTTCATTCAAATATTTGCAGTGTGGCGTCAACATTATGATTTGTAAATGATATAAGTGGCTAAATTGTTATTTCTGGTTGAACGTGTTTGATAACGGTATCATTTAGAGAATGAACTTAGTTATAAGTCATTCGTTTTGAACTTTATTGGGTGTTATTGTAATGATATTGATGTCACATCCCGTTATTTAAGGTAAAGATTGAATCCCTCTCTTTACTAATATTCACCGTTACATTTTACTTTCTGACAAATTAAGGGCTTTTGAAGTCCTACAATATAAGACGTATCACATGTAATTTATGTTTTAGTGCTACGTCTTACTACCTAAATAATGGCCTTGTATAGCATGTTCCGATGTCGGTTGACATCGGAACGAGTAGTCAAAGTTTCAGGAATATCTCACACACTTGGCAGCACATATCGACACTCTTCCACAAACTAATATGTAATTAATATACTTACTGTGCGGTTTTTATCCTGGTGGAATCAAAATCTGACACTGGCAAATAAGTCAACATAGTTAGGACCTGTCATTATTCTAGACCGGCTGAAAAACTAGAGAGAGAACATCAAGAAAATGTCTCGTTCCTATTGAGTCTAGCTTTCAAGAGGAGCTAGATACATTTAATCAGCTGTGCAAGGTCTTAGACCCGTTCTTGACATTGGTAAACTCTTCTGGTTATAATACATGTTTGCTTCATCCAGTTGTCATTTGTCTTCTGTCCCACTCAGTTAAAGAAGATGTAGGCTTTAATAAAACATCTGGCTTTTTTCCCTGCTCCCTAGCTTTAAAAGTGCTGCAAAATTCCATGGCTCAGCTTTCCATTTGGAGAATAATGGGAAACTGCTTCATTCCTGTTTCCCCAGAGGAGAGGCTGTATTTTAATTTAAAAGTCTTTCGGCAGAAGAATTCTTCTCTGCCAGTACTGGACAGGAAGAAGTGCTAGATGGTAGCTATAAAGTAGCAGATGAAATTGGTCCTGAGGGCATCCATGTCATCATCAGTCAGAGCAGAGGCAGTTCCAGAGGCAATTTCCACCCTAAATTTTCAATTCATGAACAGACCTAGCATATGGCCTATGACATGAACCATCATTTCAACTTGAGTCCTGTCCGCTGACAGTGTTTGAAGTGCCAAGGAATACACACATTCACCATTTAGTCTACTGTGTGGACCTGAAGGCACTTCCTGTGGTGTTCTGCAATCTAAAATTTCTTGGAATGGTAGAGAGCCTTGAACATGATCCAGATGTTTTCCAGTTTGTTGGATTATAACCTAAGAAGGTGTATGCCCTGAAATCCATATATTCCAACAGCTGAGCAGACACTGAATTCATGTGGTGGGAAGTCAGCATGGACTACACAGAAGACTATAGACAGTGGCAGACCCAACACAAGGCAATGCAGCAGTTGTTCACATTTTTGTTCCCCTTCCCCCCCCATGAATAATACTAATCTGCCGTTAAATAAAGAGAACTGCTCAGCAGAATTTGACCAGTTTTGACAGCATTATATTGAAGCTTTTTCAGTTTTATGTCCATTATGCTGATCTGCCATTAAATATAGCTATTACTAAAATCAGAAAATCATTTGCACAACTTTATCGAAAAGAAAAGAAACGTTAACTTGAATTTGATCCACATTGACCAAGAAACATCCTAGTATAGAGGCCTTTCCATATTGGGAAGTGATGCTGATGTGACATTATTATTATGATTATTATTATTATTATTATTATTATGTGCTATCAGTTATGGACGAAAATACAAAAAAGCAGAGAAACCTAAAAGATTTGCATTTATAACATGTGCAATAACTAGCATTGAAAGAAATTTCTATAGAAAGCATCCTACTGACCCAGATTTCTTGGTCAACTGCTCTTTCTTGTGACTGTTAGGCAGATGTTGGAGAGTGTGTGATCTCAGCTCACTTGGACTTGTTTACTTTAAATTTATTTAACTGAAATTACCCAAGACAGACTATGTACTGAAGAGAAGGGGGCTTGTTGTAACAGTACATCATAAATTCCAAACATTCTGTATGGAGTCCTTGAGCAGAACTTAAGTCATGTAACTCTCCAACTTTTAGTTCAAAGCCTTGAGTTAAGATGTATCTTCGTACCATTCCCATGTCATGTTCTTGGAATATTATGTATGTATGGCTCTCATTAAGGTTATAGGTAAAAACTAAGTCTTGAGAGTTAGCTGACTGTGAGCAATGCATGCAGATTTTATTTCTTTCACAGAAGAGGCTTGTACGTTGTAAATAGATGTTGGGGAATGAAGATACATCCCTCATCTTCATCTTTGCAAAGAAAGTTTTTGTTCTGCATAGAATTTCTTTAGTCAGTATCAAAAGTTTATGTTAAGTATGAAGTATAATATATGAGAAGCTTGTTTTCTGTGCCATCTTTGGTTTTATTCTTCTGAAATTGTGATCTATACTGCTGAGAAATTTGAAAGAGATGACAGTAAAGCATATTTTCACCTGGACCATTAAGCAGAAGATATATTATCATAAGAACTTACTTTGTGTGTGGCATGAAAATGGAAGGACTTGTGCACTCTTTTATGAATCTGTTGTATGAAAAAAAAGAGAAATAATGCATAACCCAAGTAAAATGTTTAGCTACCCACTGGAATTTTGAATATATGTTTTTTGAGAGACAACTGGCAGCTGGTAGGTTGAACTTGGTAGTTCATTAGTTTTCCCACTTTTATTATCAGCAAGACATAATTTCCTGTACTACTCTAGTTTTATCAACAAATTGTTCCCTTTTAAAAATGTCTGATAAACCTGAATGTTAGCTCGGTACACAGATTTGCTTATAATTTACCTAGAAATAGAAATTAAATTAAAGAGACTATTCTAAATTTTATTCTTACTACCTGTATGGATTAACTGATTGACGAAATTTCCAGTGAGTCAGAAAATTGAACACTTTAAGATAGATGGAAAAATGTCAAATTGTGATGCATTGTATCTTTCATATGTTATTTTAGGTAGAGACACTTACACATTGAACCATGTCATTCCACCTGAATCTGCCACCTTCAGTGGTGGCGAAGCAGGTCAAGTCGGAGCAGGAGAAGGAGCCACAACGTCAGTCACGAGAAGATTGGCGCAAAATGAAGGAGCTAGAAGAAGCACGGAAAGCTGGTACAGCTCCAGCCATGCAAGATGAGGAGGGAAAGTAAGTCATATAAAGCAGCACAGCCTCTTTTCAACAGCTGCCTTAGTTTTAATAAAGCTGGTGAAAGGAAAGTAAGGTATAAAAAAAAGATGTGGAAAATTAAACACTAACTTTTATTTTAGTTGTCAGTGCTGATTGGAGGAGAACATTGTTGGAGATTGGCTTGTGACGTTGTTTGTTCATTTAAATGTTGGTCCCTTCTAGTGACTGGGCAAGTTTTACAATCCTATGGGCTGGGCAAAAAAAATCATCTTAAAGTGGCTTATTACATGGGGTAACTGTTATCAGGCAACTAAAATGCTGTGTCACTTGACATAATTGTGCATAAATGTAAAGCAAAAACTCTTTCTTAAGTGCAACTGAATCCAAGTGAAAAATTTCAAGAGATTTTTCTGGACCTATTCAGATAGAAAGATGACTTTAAACATGAATGTTTGTTTCATATGAAGTGCTTAAAAAAAGTTAATCATTTCTAAAATTCTGACATAAGACTATAGTTACTGAACATGGTTTATTAGGGTTTGAATTTCTTGTGATGACACTTTGAAAAACTTTCCAGGTTCAGAGTACACTTAAACAGTTTTGTTTTTCAAGAAAGTTAATTCAGCAAGTTGATATTCACAGTTTTATTGGTTATTCTAGTTCATTAATGTGCATGTATGATGGTATGAACTTAGAAATATAGGTTACTGGTTTTGCTACATGTATCAGTGTAACATTAGAAATTTACATGCAGCTCTTCCTCAGTGCTGTAGTCAGGGTCCATACCTGGAGACCTCATTAGATGAAAAACCATGTTATAATTAGAACAGTGTTACATATCAATTTGTGACATAGCAGGAATGATCAAAATTTGTTCAATGATAGTGTTTTCTGTCAACTCTTGTTATATTATACATTGGTATGATTTTGGACCTGGGGTTCATAGTGGTACCATGTTAAATCTGGACTCACATTATGAGGTGTGTTATAACAAGGTAGTGATGTGTTGTAAATGCAAATGAACAACAGTTTGGTTGTCATTTTATAGCCATGTTCCAAGCAAAAGCATCTTGCAAAATTGAATTGTCCAGTGACAAAACTATTTGCAATAATAAAGTGAACACACAAGAAAGTGAACCTTGTGTATGTGTTTTATATGAAATAAAAAGGAATAATAACTTACACTGATTCTTTGGAAAACACTGTATACATTTTTGTGTGTGTTGAGTTTGAAATACAATTGCACAGTTCTAGATATTATAAGTTTTTTGAGAAAAACATAACCATACTTGACTGAGGGTAAATCCTTCTGAAAAATACATAATAAGAGAAATTTTTTATCTTACTTGGTGTGGTTGGGAAGGGGTAAAACCCACTGAAAAAATATACACTGAGAAGGAGAGAAGAAATGGGACAGGGAAAATGAGGAAATGTATACTTGATGTAACCACATACAGGTCTCACCCAGCTGTAAATAGCATAGACTCACATACCCATAGGTGTCAACCCCTGGAGATGAAAACCTGAATGCCAGACCAATAAAAACCTTACAAAGAGCAAAAAAACCTTACATGAAAAGATGTATTCATACATTATATAAGATCAACAGTTTTAAAACAACAAATGCTATACACAAAGTATTTTTACACATATTTACATAATTTTTTGCATTTCTGAAACTTTATTTCATTCTTTTTACTTATAACACTATCATCTTCCTGCTTTGGCTGAGCAAAGAAGCTTTTGATGGATGCTCCCATCTTCGTTTCAAAATTTCTTTCATGCAGTTTTGTCCTGAAGTGTTCCTTCAGATCATATATGCCCAACGCCACCACTTTAATGTCTTTACTGCATATTTTACAAAAAGCAAGGGAAGATCCTAACTTGGATACATCCACAATGCTGGGGAAGACTTTAATCCAATCAGCCTGAAACTTGTCACAACCTCGGTCAGTGTCTTCAAGCTTGCGTTTCATTGAGTTAGACTCGCCATTTGATGGATGGAATATTTCAACTAGATGAATGAAATTAGAAAAGAAATTAGATCTGACATGTGATAGAGGAAAATCTCCCGATTACAAATGTGTGGCGAATTTATATTTTTCCCCATAAACCCCAAGATATTACACCAGGAGCTATCCAAAAACTGAAATACAAAAATTAAAAAAAATTGACAAAGTATTAGTCCAGAAGTTTACACCTTGTAAGCTGTTGATTGTTTTTATTAAAATTGCATATCTAGTGTTTGAAAAGTTATGAATTTGCTATATGGTGTGCCTATTTTGGTCAAAAACTTGATATAAATTGGCAGTGTTACATATTTTCGAGCCACAAGAATGACATCACTCAGTATCTGTACTATTCGGTCATTATGGCAATGCATCTTCATGTTTGCATTACGTATCTGACAAACTTAATTCAAAATTATGACAGCATGATAAAATGTCAGTGCTAAATTCAGCAGACTATTTATTTTTAATTAGTATATTGTTAAAAAATTTTAGTAAATAGAATTTATCTCCACACAGAAAAGTCAGACGAATTACGGTTACACCAACATGACTGCCACACTATATAGAGTATGTAAATTGATGTAAACTTTCTGCATTTGATAGTAATAAGTATAAATGATAAAATAATCATGTATAAAATAAGAAAACATACTTACTACACAGTTAGTTGGTCAATATTAGAAATCCAAGTGAGCGTCAAATTTCAGAGCGTTAAACGACAAGATCTTCACACACCGGAGTTGAACCATGAAATGAAACTCCTTTCATTATCAAAGGAAAAGTGCAGTTTTGAGTATGATTTGATTGGTTGTTTTGGGCCACCCTGATCTCATTGAATTCTCATTCTAAAAAATAAATTATGTCCAGAGTCCCTCATGCACACAAAACAAAAAAAAAAAATTTTAAAAAAAATTGTACGAAAAACGTACAAAACAGTTGTATGGCTGTACACTGAAAAAAATGGAAAAAACCATACAAATTATGGATAAACCATACAAGTTGACAATATTGTGGTTTTTTTGCAGTTCTGGCAGTTCTGTAATGCACTGTATCATGTCCATATAGGTTATGTTTAGCTGTCCATATAAAAGTACCTTAAACAATTACGTGGGTTTTTTTTTCACTCTGTACATTGGCTTTGTTTTTACCAATATCCTACTTCACATCTCAGTAAAATAATGTATTGAACTCAGCAAAAATCAGTATTGTTTATTATGGTGTGTATATTGATTTTGTTCCATAGACTTAACAGTATCTGAACAATATTTTTCCATATTATTGAATGGTGTATGTTGCCAGTATATTATGATATCATATGTTATACCATATGATATCATCTAACTCACTTGATATTCATATGTATCATGGATGAACTCTGCGCTTAGAAGTTGAGGCCGTCTGCCAACTGCACAGACCTAGATCAGCTGTCACATAATGTGCTGCCAGATCTGGGCCTGTGCAGTTTGCTAGGAGTAGTCAGTATTACAAAAAGCATAGACCCTGATCTGCCAGTGCATTATGCTACTGCAGATCAGGGTTTTGTTACTTGCAGTTGGGCTCAACTTATAAACGAGTTTATATGGTATTTATTTGAATATTTGTAATATTTCTCTTATATTAATTTTAAGTAAGATGATAACAGATTCTGTTTAAAAATTAGAGTGTGTAATTGTGTGTGTACTATATGTCAGATATCTTGGGTAGACTTGCATGCTTATTAGTAGGGTTTCAATGATATGCCTTCAGCTGTATCATGATATATTGCATTATTTCATGTTGTATCATGATAATATTGCAATATTTTGAAACATTTTGATAAAGTTATAACACTAGTACAAATTATAGTAAAAGATATGCTTTAATTATAAAAAATTACTTGAAAAGAACCTACAAGTGTCTGTAAAAAATGCAGTGAAATTGGATGACCATAACAAGTAACTTAAAAATGTCTTAGTACAAATGTGACATTTTGCTTCTGTATTTAGACTTTTTTCATATTCTGTTTCCATGACCATTTCCTTCAACATACTGGCTTAAAATGAACTTAGTTTTTCATTAGGTTTTTATATATTTGTTATGAATCTTTGATCCTACCAAGTGCCTTTAATGAAGAATTGCCATCAGAGAAGGCAGTGTTTTTAAAGTTAAAACAAAGAACTTAATGTCCCTTTTCATTTATTTGATTTGTTTTGAAAAAAAAATTTAAAAGTTACTCAACTAATAGAAAAGAGGTTTCATAGAAAGTCATACATATAAATACTCGTTGACTTGTACTTTACATTTTCTGAAATTGTCAGCATTGCATTTATTGTAAAACTGGTTTTAAAGTTTTGGTTCTGTTTGATACTGCGTAAATATTGGTAAATTATCATGATACACTAAAATTGTATCATGACAATAATGTGGCAGAGGTATATCGTGATATATTGACATATCGTTGCAGCCTTACTCATTAGAAACATAATCAGAACAACTCATCCACTTGAAATATGAAACCTGTACAAAAGAAGACACATTGCTTTCGTTGATAATAATGATGCTTAATATGATTCAATCTTTTTACAAGGGACATCAACCCTCATATTCCCCAGTACATCATGCAGGCTCCTTGGTATTTTGGAACAACAACACCTACACTAAAGCATCAGCGACCTCAGGAAGAAAAACAGAAGTCTTATAGCAAGATGGAAGAGTGGTTCAAAAGGGGAGTAAAACAGGTACTTTATTCTTTAAATACCCTACCCAATCATAATACCTTAGGAGAACTACTACCTCGTAAATCCAGCTTCCGAGATACTACTTTTAGCTAAAGGGAGCTAAAAAGTTTCTGTTGACCAGTGTGACTGTTGGGCAGAGTGACCTTCATTTAGATATAAGAATTGCAGCAAAGTTAAGAACCTCTCAGTTACTACTTCTGCTCATGCCAAGAAGAATGCTCTCATCACGAGAGGCTTTGCAAAAACCAGAATCTGCATGGAAGATATACCATTACAAAAGTTGGACGAGGTTTTTTGCCTCTAAGGAAAGTATACTCAATCTATATTTCCAACTTTTTCTCTTCCTATGTTGACAAAGTTTTGTCTTTACAATTTGTTAACACTTTGTTGTCATCAGACATTTAGGTACTTGCATTGGGAGACTAAGCAACTTCAAATTTAGTTTGGGCTAGAATTATTTTGTACCTACAAGTTTCTAGTGCTTAAACCCAACCCACCCCCCCAGCCTCCTAATTTATGTCATTCCATTATGAATGGGTACTTACCAGTGAGTTTCTATTCCAAGGACAAGTGGCCTGTGGGCCTATTTCCCAGCAGGTAGTTGCCTCATAATGGATATTGTGTGTGTGTGTGTGTGTGTGTATATATTTATATATATATATATATATATATATATATATATATATATATATATATATATATAACAGTGCCTCAGTTCCCTTTTATATGAATGTTTTTTGCATGTAATGTAGACACGTGTGTACATTTCTATATTGCTTCCACTCTGGTCGGACAATTACAGGTGAGCTTTCTATACACAGTTTATTCAGTTGCGTCTTGCTCATTCATGTTTCTATATGCAACACTTGAGTCATGTTTATCTGCATAAGCATTCCATCATATTTAAAGAACACTTAGTCACTTGCCTATGCGACTTCACAATATAGGTTTGGGGTACATTATTTATATCTGTGCATGTCTTTATGCCCTTAAGAAACTCCTTATATATGAGTAATTCCATCATTTCTGGTACGTACAGGTGAGTTTCCTTTACCACAGCATCCTTAGCCATGGAATTACATGCTTCAATGATTCTACATGACTTTTGTATATGCAATCCTTGATGTTCCCTACAGGTAGCATTGTGATTGCAATTGTCTGCTATCACTTTTTTCCAGGGAACTATCATTGTATATTGCTGCGCCACACTGTATTCAAACATCACATGTGCAGGTCCACAGGATTTTACTTCTCATACTTACAAGGGGTATTGTCATTATATATTACCTGTACACATCACTGCTTTATTAGACTTTCCGTTATCAATTTCTGGGTCAACTTCTTAAGATTTAGCTCAGCACCAACATTGGATTTTAAAAGACAGCTGCAGGGCTACAGTTTTTTACATTTTGCTTTATTTGTCTTACAAATTAGAACTATGGGCAGAATGCAGAAACTCACAGCTCAGGACAAACATGTTACCAATCTACATGCTGACCTTTCCTCAGTGTGAGAATTTCTGGTGGACTAGGGAGATAAATCAACTCTTTCCCATCAGCCACGAAGCGGTGGTCATTGATATGCTCTGAAACAGCTCTGGCACCTAAGTCACCAGCACAGGACTCAGCATTATTGGCAACTCCCTCTGCCTTGCCTCCTTGGGATTTGACTTGATTCATATTGCAGAACAGTGAGACAGAGCTAACAACAGCCAAGTTCCCTCTCATGCTTCTGTTCTGGTGACCTAGTGGTTAGAGCATCCACCTTGGATGCAGGAGGTCGCAGGTTCAAACCCTGGCCAAATCATATCAAAGACTTATAAAAAATGTTACTAACAGCTGCCACACTAAGCGCTCAGCATTAAGAGGTTAATGTTAGGACTGGTCGGCCTGGTGTCAGGAAAAAGTGACAGGGTGGAACATGATGCTACATGTCTGTGACATGATGCCCCAGTGCTGGACATCACTATAAACTACCACACTGCAGACGTCGTAGAGATATGACTGAAAGATAGCTGCCAATCATTATGATTTTGGCGTGAATTTCATGACTTTCTCAGCGATTCACGAATTCACGCCACATGACAAAAATTCACAAATTCCCCAATTCTTGATTATTTTAAATCTTTAATAGAATAACCGATTTCCCTTTAAGTGCTAGTCGTGATATCAGCAGTTGCCGAAACGGTCCGGAATTGCTGGTCGCGATATTAGTAGAACTATAGCCGATTGATAAAGTTGGCCTAGTAGCAAGCATTTTAGCATATTTTAATCTATATGTATAAATAGAGTAGTTTTACAATTGCTTTTGAGAGAAACTGGGGCCTAACCGGAATTTTGCTGTGCGCATGCACCACCAACACTGATTTGAATTACCGTTCGACATCAATGTTGAAAATGTCTTCACTACCAAGGAAAAAGAAATGTATTGCACAAAAAGTGAAGTTTTGTTTGGAATATACCAAATATTGGCCATGCATTCAGCCATCAAACACCAATATACAACATGCTTTTTACACTTAGTGTGCCACAAATTTTAGCATTGGGCATGGTGGCAAAAAGCACATAGAGGTTGGGAAATTTAAGAACTCCAGCAGATTTCAGCTCTGGAATATTTTAAGCCATCGACGGAAGATCTGCAAGCTACCAATGCTGAAACATTGTTTGTGAGTTTTCTTGTTGAACACAGTCTACCTTTATCAGCTGGATCCAATGCTAAACATTTGTTGCGACAAATATTCCCGGACTCGAAGATCGCTTTACGAGTTCATGTCAAAAGTCACTAATTTTTATCCCTATTTTCACTAATTGCGAGCCCGGAGGGTTGGCAGCTATGCTGAAATTTGTTAAAGTTACATTAGAAATCCAAATCACACACAGACACCCTCTCACACAGCAGACACACGGACAGGTTATTTGGATCAAACATCCCATAACCCATTCCAAATTGATGATCGTAACAATATCCTCCCCACACAGATGTCCTATTTCCATTGCGACTGACCTAGGCCATATACTGGGGATCACGAAGGGCCAAAACATCAATATTATGGGCTCAATCACTAACAACCTGGCTTCAAGTACGTCAAACCAGACTTTTGCAAACATGTGCAGGGACCAGTCTAACCCACATATCACCTCAAGACACTCATTTGGCGTGATGCAAAGAATAGTTTCTCATGCTTCAAAAGATGTCACTTTGCAATTTCTCTACATTCTGCCATGAGAAGTGACTATTTACTCAAGGGCTGTCTCAAAGTCACAGTTTCTAATTCAGGGCATTCTGTGAGTTTACTGAGCAGCAGAACTCGTCACTCTTCACCAGCTAAGTCTCATGCATTATAGAAGACCTTAGACTCACCTCATGCAACCAGAAGATGTTTGTTCGCAAGTGACACCATCACTTCTAGTGATAATGCTGCTTTGGGGATGACAAAGCCACATTCCATATATATGGATTGGATGGTCTTTGATGACACTCCTCAGTTAATGCACTATATCATTACCATGGCTTCGATCTTAGACTTCGTCTCTATTGCTATCTTCCAACACGTGGAACATAGCTTCTCTCCTTCCACAATGAATACTTTACTGCATGTATGGGAATCGGTCTCAAGGATGGCCCAAGTACTGAACAGAGTCGCTGAATGCAGTTTGGCCAATGCTATATCCAAAGCTACAATTTACTTTTGGCAGAATGCAACTCAGTGCTCTCTGCCTGCACTTCCTGAAGGATCCACCAGCCAAGCTAAGAGCACAGCCTTTATCCTAACCATCATTTTAACAGGCAGATTGAAGAAGTCTGCAAACAAGTCACCAAAGAGACTGAATTCCCTTCCATGCAACTACAGCGTTGATACAGTGATAGTGTGGGAAATCAGTGACAGGAGCCAAGGCCCACACATAGGAAAGAAACCTCTGAAAACCGTCCTATCAAAGTTCCACCCGGTGGTGCCCACAGTTCTCGCAAGCCAAAGTGAATAAAGCACCAAGAGGGTCCTACCATTCGTTCCAACATTTCTTGGGGGTTTTTTATCTCAGAGTTTTCTTTGTCCCAAAGGCAAAGGTACTCTGCCCTCTGGTCACTGACCCAAGCACCCTCAATCAATTCATTCACACCCCTTAGTTTTAAATGGAAATACCATGGTGCATTTTATAATGCCTTCCAAGAGGGAGACTTAGCCATTAGTGTGGACTTACAAGATGCGTACCTTTATGTCCCTATTCACAAGGTTTCCAGGTTGTTCCTGTGATCCTCCTAAAACATCGTATACCAATTAAGGGCACTTCCATTGGGATTCACCATCAGCTCATAACCCTTGTTACACTGCTTACCAACCTTGGCTTCTTGTCAACAAGGAAAAAAATCACTGTAGTACCATCTGAACAAAAAATGTTCTCCTAAGTATGGAGTTCAGTACACAATGCAACATTGTTCGCCTCTCAAGATTAGGCATTGAAAATCCAAACCATATTGGCTTCTTTACTTTTGATGGGAATTCTTTCACCTTCTAAGCTTGCTCAATGTGGCAGCAGACCTCATTGTCTTTGGTCGCCTTTTGATGTGCCCATTGCAAATGATTCTTCTGTCCCAGAGGAGGTCACAAAGTTTTCGCACTGGACCAGCCTCTCCCCTTCTGCACACATTTGAGGCATCATCAGTAGAATTGGGGCATCCAACTTGGGTCATGACAGGTATAAATCTGCATGTAGAGTTGCCCGAGATTATAGTCTGTACTATGGTAAGTACGGAAGACTGGGGAGCCCACAATCTGATTAAAATCAGATCTCCACTGTTATACATGAAGATCTGACAGTGACCACCTAGGGGTCATGTTCTGATAACCGTTGTTATTACCATAATTGCTAATTTTATCAGCCAATCAGATGAAAACTTGTATCTTCACATTTTGAGACTGAGCAGTGTGGATGAAAAGCATCAATGTGTACCGAATGATTTGATTCACTTTCAGATTCTTCAAAGCTGCATTTCCATTGGCTAATTCAAAGGTCACCAGAACATGACCCCAAAGCAGTCATTGTCAGACTTTTTCATAGGACAGTGGAGATCTGATTTTAATTGGATTGGGGGAGCTCACCTACTACCATTTTTTCAGGAAGCCAGCAATGCATGGTCTTCCCAGGAATGCCATCTGTATATCAATCTTCTGGAGATGAATACTGTTGTGAAAGCTTTTCACTTATATCAGGAATGTTTAGATGGCAAGGGAGTTCTCATTCTGTCCAACAACAATACAGTAGTGACTTGTCTCAAATGAGAAGGTTTAACCAAGTTCCCAGACCTTTGCGTCATGGTGTGGGACTTTTTAAAAAGTTGTCAACATCAAATTTACTTTCACATGTGCCATATTATGGGACACCTAAACGTACTTACCGATTCTTTGTCTTGGAACAATCAACTAATACAGGCGGAATGGTCTCTCCATCCCTCAGTTTTCACTCAGAGATGTACCCGATGGAACTGACCATTGGTGAACCTGTTTTTGAGAAGGTGGAATACCAAAGTCCCAATGTTTTCTTCCCATTCCTGGACTCATTTTTCTAGAATACTTACCTAATCATAATACACATACACCCTTCCAGCCTCCCCGCAGTTACATCCATAGAGAGCATGCCTTCTGCTCCATTAGTTGTTGTTTTTGTTGTTGTTGTAGGGCTTAACGCCATTTTTCAGCACACGATAGGCTATACATGGCAGCCAGTATTAATGGTGGAGGAAGAAACCGGAAAATACCCGGAAAGAACCACCGACCCACGAGATGCTCCATTAGTAACTGAGAGGTTCTCATACTTTGCCACCAATTCTGTTACCTAAGGGGAGATCAATACCTGACCACCATAAGGGTCGGCAGACAACCTTTAGCTCCCTTTAGCTAAAAGTAGTATTTGGGAGAGCTGGATTTGCGAGTTTGCAGTTTTCCTTAGGTATTATGATTAGGTAAGTATTCTTGAAGAAAAATATCTTACTAGGAAGAATTGGCTCCTATATTATACTTTCTGTGATATAAAGTTGAATATATCAAACATGTTAATTTGTTAGCACACAGAGTAGAGGAGAGCTTTTGTACTGCCTACTGGCATTCACACAGATAAAGCATGTACATTTGTACAGCTGTAATAAATCTCAGTACTTTCTTCCAAGGTCCAAGTCAACAGTTTGCACTGTGTTTCATAACACCCAACCACAAGGAAGGTGGCTGAGGAAGCTAACTTTGTGCATGCATGTACATTAGTTGTATATTCCAGGTTAGTTTTCCATTTAGTTCAGATTTTTTTGTAAATATTATTGTACCTGAAATCATTACACTTGGTGAGGGGATGCAAAGCCATAATTTATTCAGCACTGAAGGGAAGGAAAGATGGAATAAGTCACAGAAGATAATCTATGGTTCATTGTTGGCAATACCAGCTCATTGTGGGGTATTCCCCAATTTTAGGCAGCCCAGAGGGCATAAGTCCCGCTGCATGTCCAAGCATGGCCTTTGGACCTGTAAGTAAGGGTGCATGGGGTATGTATCAGATCAATTGGATCCACCTCCTTATACCACTGCACAGTTACCAGCCGTACAGCCATTAGTGACTGTCCAGCATGGGAGACCTTTTGAGAAGACGGCCCAGCCAACTCGAACTCATTGGGGCAGTGTTCCCCAGTTTTAGGCAGCCTTGTGGGGATAAGTCCCCCCTCATGTGCAAGCATGGTCTTCAGGCCTATAAGTCCGCACGCATCGGGTTTGTACTGGATCCATTGGATCTAATGTATAATAAAACTGCACCATTTTCGGCTGGCCAAATGTCAGTGGCCATCCAGGTGTTCAAACAGTGAGACCTTTGTGTGGAATCAGTCCAACCAACAATGATTTATGGGGATCTTAGTGGCAGATCTGTCCATCTATCTGTACCTTCAGTGACATGCCCTTTTGGAGATTTCAGTGAGAAATCTTTCTGTCCAGCCAGGCCTTTGGTGCGGCTGTTACCGGTGATAGCCAGACCATCTTCTATACCAGCAGCTTCCAAGCCAACCATTCACTGGGCTTACCAGCTAGCAGTTCCACCAGTGCCAGACTTCCATATGTTCACTGCTTCTCCACAAGGGAGAGCTAGTGATGTTTTCATAGGGATGGAATTGAGTCTTCAATGGGACGAGTATGCCATAAGTCTCGATAAGACCTATGCATATTTTCACATCCCTATCCACCCCATGTAATGAACATTTTCTCTGTTTTTGCTTGCTGCGACACACTTTATCAGTTCAAATTTTCCCTTTGGCCTTAACATCAGCCCTTGGACTTTTACCAAGATTATGGGTTATGTTGTCACCCTGTTCTGATCAATTTTACCTGCAATGATGGCAGCATACCTGGATGACATTCTCCAGAAAAATATGGTAAGTTCTATTTTACCCCAAGGCACACATACTTCACATACAAGTATCAGCCTATCATGGCAGTCTGACATACAAACATGTGTCTATCATGGGAATCTAATGTACCATCTCTCATACAAACATATCTTTGTTGGGAATCTAATGTACCATCTCTCATACAAATGTGTCTATAATGGGAATCTAATGTACCATCTCATACAAATGTGTCTATAATGGGAATCTAATGTACCATCTCTCATACAAACGTGTCTATAATGGGAATCTAATGTAGCATCTCTCATACAGATGTGTCTGTCATGGGAATCTAATGTACCATCTCTCATACAAATGTGTCTATCATGTGAATGTAAAGTACCATCTCTCATACAAACATGTATCTATCATGGGAGTCCAATGTACCATCTCCCGTACAAACATGTCTGTCTTGGGAATCAGATGTACCACCTCACATACAAACATCAACAAGATCTTTTAGCTCAAAATTACTACATATTTTGTGATTTGATATCAGTGTGTGGGACAAGTTCTCATGGTGCAACTTTCACATCAGGCCCCAGCTGATAGCACTTCCTTGAAATCAGATAAGAATGTTAAGAGCAAGGTTGATTGACACATTCGAAAGGTCTAGTGCATGCATACACACACATACACATACACACACACACACACACACACAATAAACCAGCAGTTATCATTATGTTAGTGATTCATTTTCCTATCACAACCTGGGGCAAGTTGAAATTATTCTGGATACATAAATGTTTATGTTACATGTCAGGGATATATTATGAAAAAGGAAAACTTTGCAATGTGTGAAATTTTATCAAATCTCATTTCCATGCAAGTTGAATGGTTTTAGGATCCATCCAGGATTTTATTGATGACTCATTTTTTTCCTCACATAAGCCAACTTCTTATAGAAGCAACTCCTTTTAATGACCAACAAAAATTCTTGTTTCTAAATCCTGTAGATCCCCTCACAAAAACATGTAATTCTCTTTATCTAATAGACTTTCAAATTTACTTTTGTTAAAGTGTAGTAGATCTGTACATTTTCAATCTTACCTGTTATTATTTTAATTTGAATTTTTTACACAGTATTATTTATATGTCCAGCAGATATGGATCTGTGGAGTTTATATGGGGTAATCAGTAGAACAAAGAACACATACCCTCATCTTATAGTGGATTTTACAATGGCAGATCAGGGTCTCTAATTTTATGCAGTTGGACTCGACTTGTAGGCTATTATATATGGATTACTGTGATGCATCATGTCACTGTGTTTTTGTGACAGTCGTTCAATTTTCCTTATAACTTGAAATTTGTCTACACCAGTTGAAAAAGTTCATCATCTAATATGTTGCTGCAGAAGGTTGTGTAAATGACTACAAAGGTTTTGTCTCATAAATGCAGCTCCAAGGAGTTTGAGGTCAAATGTATGAAACTGAATATTTTCAATTACAGTATTTTCATTTTCTGAATGCTCCAGTGGCCTAGTGGTTAGAGCGTCCGCCTCGGATGTTGGAGGTCACGGGTTCAAACCCCAGACGAGTCATACCAAAGACTTATAACAATGGTTCTAACAGCTGCCTCAGTAGGCATTCAGCATCAAGAGGTTAGTGTTAGGACTGGTTGGCCTGGTGTCAGGATAAAGTGACAGGGTGGAACATAATGCAAGATGTCTGCGGCATGATGCCGCAGTGCTAGACAGCACTATAAACTGCCACACTGCTGACATCATAGCGATATGACTGGACAATTGTTAAAGCTACAGTAAAAATCCAAATCACACACACACACACACTTTATTTTCTATTTGCATTAATTTTACAGGGTTCAGTAGCCACAAAATTCAGAAAGGGAGCCTGTGAAAACTGTGGAGCTGTGACTCATACAAAGAAAGATTGCTTGGAGGTATGTTACTACAGTTGAAAGGGATGTTTTTAGCTTCTGTATTATAATGTCTTTTCAGAAATGTATATTTTTTCAAAATTATTCCAATCATTGTTTTAGGAGAATTTAAGGATATTGTTGATGGATTTACTGTTGCGCAATGAGTGAGATATCACCAATAGAACTTGTATATGTGACATTAAAACCGTCATTAACACCCTCAAATACAAGATATTTATTTCAGTTCTCACATATGTGAGAAATGTAATTTTGAGATTTGTTTATATTGATGTACATGAAAGTTATTTCAGTCCACTATCTTTGGTTAAGGAAGTAAAGTCAATGATTTTCTATGGCATTGTATTTATAGAATATTCCATTTTTGCACATTTTATTTAACATTATGAAATTCATTACAGAGCTCTGGATGAGCACTGCAGAGCAAAGTATTTGTGCATCAAGTCTTAGTCTTGAATATGTTAGTCATGCCATTATGAATGCTCAAAGAGCTTAGTAACCAAAACCTAGCTGAGATGAGCTTAATTATATACCTCTTGCTGAGTGAGTGTTTTTACAGTCATCAAGTAATATTCGTCTTCAGATATACATTGAACATCTGGAACATGAACTGATTACATAATATAAATTGATGAAACATGCCATCGCGTAAAAATGGACTATTCTTATGACTGCTTATCTAGAACTCTGTCACTAGCATGTAAAGTATATAAAATATTCCACTCGTTTCTTAAATTTATATTTGAATAGAGCAGTTTAGTAAGATTTCAAGGTTATATATCAATCTTAGAGGTTGTTTTTAAAATCTTCTAAAGATTTTTGTTAAAGTTTTTTTTTGCTTGCTAATATTAATTCCATGATGGATATTCATCTTCAGGAGAATCAGTATGAAATTTGCCATGATATACTGATATTTAATATTATTGTCTACCACTATCAGTTACTAAAGTTCAAACCACAAAATTATGAGTGTTCATGTATTCCATTTTCAATCACTAGTCCGGTATGGTGGATTCACCTTTATCTACAGGATGTAGGTTTTCATGTATTTATTGCAAACCATAAAGACCAGGCTGAGTTAATCCACTTGTGGATTTTTAAAAAAAAGTAATTCATTCCAATATCATATACACAAATTGTTCAATATAAAGGAAATTGGTAAAACAAAAAAAGTAATAAAGTGAATTCACTATATTTTGGCATATCAGTTTTAATGGTTGTCATATTTGCTACAAGCCACAAATAGTAATTCTGCTTTGAGAACAAAAGGACTACTTCCCAAATCTACAAATTTCGGTAATCAAAATGTAAGTTTTAATAAAACTTTGAAAAGTGATGGTCACAAAAATATATGAATAATTCACAGTAATGATAATCATGACATGTGACAAAATATATCAGTGTTACTCAAGGGACAAAATGTACAAGTGCTGTAGATGTAACATGTGACAAAACATAAATGTGGTAAATGTGAAATGTGACAAATTGTATGTGGTTGATGTGACAAAAGAAATGAATGTGATAAATATGACATGTCACAAAACATGTAAATGTGGCTTGTGACAAATTATCTACTTTGTCATTTTCAGAGACCAAGAAAAATTGGTGCCAAGTTTTCAGGTGAAAACTTTGCTCCAGATGAGTACATCCAGAATGACTTGAGCTTTGACTATGAAGGCAAGAGAGATCGCTGGAATGGTTATGATGTAGAAGACCATCACACAGTCATGGAGGAATATGCACATATTGAAGCGGTATGGTAGTGTTTATTATTACATGTACTTACTCGTTATGTAAGAAAATAATATTGTATCATAGTTAAAAAAAAAACAACAACTTGTTAGGTCACCAAAATTGAATTCTTGACTTGGAAACCATGCTTAAAGCATTTCAAAATCTGTTTAATTTTGCAGGTACATGGAGCAAATAATACAGTTATGCATTGATTATCCATGCCCATTGGGAGGCTTGGAATTTATTCAGATGATTAGTTTTTCAGATAACTGATTTTTATTTACTTAGTGAAAACTGTCATTGTGGCCCATATGTTACATTTCAGTGATACATGCTTACATTTGCATTGAGATCAATTTCTTGATGAGGGTCTGCTTTTAGGTATTTCTTTCAGATGCTACTGGTTGTAGTAAGTTTGTATTGAGATATGTCAAAGGACCCACAATAATTTACAATGATTTGTATTGCATGAATACAGTGAAATTATAGATTTCCTTATTTGTGATTCATCCATGCCACCAGTGGTTTTTTTGTTGTTATTTTACCATGTGTAATTGATGTCCAGCAGGTTTTGAGATTTAGAATAGGCCTGATCTACCGTTTTGTATATTATTTTACCGTGTTTAATTGATGTCCAGCAGGTTTTGAGATTTAGAACAGGCCTGATCTACTGTTTTGTATATTATTTTACCATGTGTAATTGATGTCCAGCAGGTTTTGAGATTTAGAATAGGCCTGATCTACCGTTCTGTATATTATTTTACCATGTGTAATTGATGTCCAGCAGGTTTTGAGATTTAGAACAGGCCTGATCTACTGTTTTGTATATTATTTTACCATGTGTAATTGATGTCCAGCAGGTTTTGAGATTTAGAATAGGCCTGATCTACCGTTTTGCATATTATTTTACCATGTGTAACTGATAACCTGCAGGCTCTGAGATTTAGAACAGGCCTGATGTGCCTTTTTGCATATTGTAAGAGGTGACTTACGGTGGCAACTTTATTGGCCTGTGATGCAATCATTAATGATGGTCCCTCTGAATAGGTGGTTGTATACTTTCATAACGTGAGGTGTATTATTTTACGATGTCTTCTGTCTGTTACCAATTTTGTTTCTACACAATATCTTGAATTCTCAACCATGAACAGTTACCAGACTGTGTGCATGCACTTGTGGTGTTTATTTGTCTGAGTCATAAACCAAGGTCAGGAGTACTTTGATTGACAGAAGAAAATACTTTTTGCACAATAACATTAGTTTTGTATCACAAAATTTGTGGATGGTGTGCATTTGGGGTAAAGAAAAAGCCTACAAATTTTGGGTGAAAAGGTCAAAGAAAATGTCACTGTTACTGAAAGAACAAAAATAGTTTGTGCACACAATTTAAAGTTATATGTGGACATAATTTAAGTTCTCAACCATGTACCTTCCCACATAAATGGATTGGCATCAATTTAGCAGCCAAGTTTAGCAGGAAATGTTGAACATCTTTACTAGTACATAGGCAAAAGCGGTCACCGGTTCACATAGTGATTCCATATTAATCACAGGCAGAAATTTGATGTATCCATTCAGTTTTCATTTTGATGGTAGACCCAAATTCAGTTGCACATGAGTGGTATATAAAAGTCATTGAATAATAAAGAGGTCAACTAGACTGACATGGGTCAGAAAATGGTCCCAATATTCTTTCTTTGCCCTAATGGTTATAATTTTTAATTCTTCTCAAGACATTAAAAGTTGGTCTTTATATACAGTCATATATAATGAATATTCAGTCTTTGCAATATTAGTTTCTTTATTTACATTGTACTGCTTATGTCACATGTTTATGAGAAAATAAAGAGTCTGTTCATGATCGAGATATGCAATCTGCATGTAACCTTGTCATTTAATTTGCAAACATGACAGTGTTATTTCAGCATTTGGTCTGATAATGCATTCCTTGAAATTTGGATTACTGGTTATTATTTGTTAAGTTTACTCCACTTTTGCAGGCCAAGAGGATGTTGAAGGAGCAGAAACTGGAACAGGTGATGCTAAATAGTGAGGCTAAAGAAGAGGATAATCCCAAAGTAAGATTAATACCTGATGAAGATTTTAAGTACCAAGTCAAGATTTTTCACATAACTTTCATATTTGTTTAATATGCTTTTATCTCAAAGATATATCACTTGGCACATGGCAGGAACAGTTAGAAACATCATTGAGCATCACAAATTTTAATCAGTTATGCAACTGAAAAATCTTAAGTTTAAATTAATGATATTGTCAGCATGATACAATCTGTCACTTTCTGCAGGCAGCTAATGGTAAATAAATAATATTCAACTCTTTTTATAAATTCATTTGATAAATTCTTTCATAAATTCATATCTAGATCATATGTTATGAATTCCTTGTATATTTTCTCCAGATAATTCTTTTGCAATGAATAGTGATGATGTTTGATTCTCTGATTTTATATTTATTAAACCTGTTGCAGCTACCCTACTGAGACCTTTGAACAGTAATGTCATGATAATCAGAAGTTGTAGTGCTTAGAACACATGCACTAAAGATGTGCCTAGTGTCCCCAGTTTTGCATAGCCATAAACTGGCTATCAGTAACTGACATGGGGTACTTAACTTACTTATCTTGCTACTGGATTTCCCCAGTAAACATGTACACTTATTTTAGGAGTCAGAGCCATGGTGGCTGAATGCTTAGCATGCTGGACTCATGACCAGAAGGGTGTGGCTTGGAATCGTACCATCAGTCCAGCCTATGTCAGCTACCATGATGTGTCCTTGGGCAAGACACCAAATCCAATTACATCAGTTCTGAATAACCTAAATGTGATGTTGTGCCATAAAGCACCAAACCAGTTAGTGTACAAGACAAATGATTGGGACCTAGTAAATGTACTTTTGTATATGAACAAAGAACTTGAGTATTATTTTGGCCTTGGTCTTTTGCAAACAATTCCCATCTCATAGAGAATTATAAAGAATTATTTTTGAGCGAAACTGGCAAATTTAGGTGCATCATTCTTTCTTATTGCATCCTATTCCCATTTGTACGCATCACATTTATGCAAAGTTGGATCATTTTCTATCTGGACTAATCTCAGATGAAACACTTTATGTTAACACAATCTCAGAATAATAGTATGGTGTTATTTGCAATTGAGATGTGCTCTATTTAAATGACACAGCATAAGCATACTGAGATAGATCAACTTTGATCAAATATGCATTTTTGTATGTTGTTCCTATAGCCATCTAACAGATTATTGTAAAACCCAGGCTTTCTATTTTAATAACCAAATGATGAAGTTTGAAAAGTATGTGCAAGAAAGGAAAGGGTGTTATATGGAAGGTACACCATGACATTGTTTCAATTAAACAAACAGAAAATTAACTTAAGTGCCATGGATAAAAGTGCAGTCTCTTTTTGTCAGTCACTTCAGGGCTGGAACAACTTTGGCTGTTAAAGGGAGATATATAGTAAGTGAAAATTTCACCAGCTGAATATGGGGTGTATTTTTGCAGGAAATTGCTTCTGCTGTGTGTGTGTGTGTGTGTGTGTGTGTGTGTGTGTGTGTGTGTGTGTGTGTGTGTGTGTGTGTGTGTGTTCACTAGTATGATTATGGTCATAAACTAAGTAACAGAAAGTAGCAAAGCCATCAAGTTTTTTAAAACTTAACAAGTAATTTAATTATCAATGTTATAAAATAAAAATGATAGAGGAACTTATAATACTTTGAGTAGAATCCAAATTAATCCTGAAAAATTCTCTTCAGGTCCAAAAGAATCGAACTTTCCAGATGAATTTCACAACACCCTTGAATGCACTGGTCAGTCAACGTTCCTGATGTATCAAAATGGCATTGTCCAAACCTCCTTTGAATGATTCACAAGAGTCCCAGAATAATATTTTAATCCAATGAATAAGGAAAAAATATTTCCACAAAACTATTTTAATTTAGTATGATGTATCTTGACTAAACTTCGTCGATGGTTTGCTTTTGAGACAATGAACAATGATAAAATTCTACAATTTGGCAATTAAACGGTTAAAGGTTAAGATCAGACAGATACCAGAAGGAAAATGGTTTTCACAAAACAAACTTGAGTTTTATGACACTAACCATGACCAAATTATATAGATGGCTTGTATTTGAGATAATAAAGGCAGCTATTGATTTTAGGTTCCATAGATCAAAGGTTGAGGTCACCAAGACTAAAAGAAGAAAAATGGTTTTTAACCAAATAAATTGACATGGGAGGTGAATAATGTAGTATTTACATTACTCATTGTGGCATACAATAATATCTCAAGTGATCTATTTGCTGTTTCAGGTTGTTTTAGGAGATGATGGAGATGATGATAAGTACGCAGATGATTTGGATATGCCAGGACAGAAATTTGAGACAAAGCAGAGGATTACAGTGAGAAATTTACGTATCAGAGAAGACACTGCTAAGGTAATGAAGCATAAGTACATAATGGAACCTATTCATAATTAACATGTAGTCAGAAATTAGAGATATATTGAATGATTGTAAAATTATTATATATTGCCCAAAGGCCAGGGGAGCTTAAGTGATGGCCTTTCATCTTGCTTCTAGGATCCATTCCTCAGTCTCTCTGCCATTTGTAACTACTTGGAAGATTGCCATGAAACTTTATACACACATTCATCCCAAGGTCTGTATTGTCCTAAATGAAAATGGTGTCCCTTGAACATCCATTAAGGTTGTCACAGTGGCCATCTTCAGAAAACCTAATCATTGACAGGGAGTTTTTATTAAAAGATTTATATGATATCAGGTTGGTTCTAAATGAAATAGTGCTGATCTAGCATCATATATGGCTGCCATGGTGACCATCTTTATATTTTTGTTATCACTACTCTTCTGTACTTATGGTTATATCAGTGTGGGGTTTTCATTAAAAAAACTTATTATCATATCTAGTTGATACCAAATGAAAATTGTACCTATCTGACATCCAATCTTGAAAGTCATATTTATCACTACTTCTCCCAAACGGATGTTCATAGAGACATAGTGTTTTCACTAAGATGTGTCTACTTGGTCCTAAATGAAATGGTTCCAATCTGACTGCCATTTTGAAAATCTTGTGATTACTACTTCTCCTGAATGGATGGTCATATCAGCATGGGGTTTTCACTCAGAGACTTAATATAATATCTAGCTGATCATAAATGAAAATGGTGCTATCAGACATGCAGGAATCCAAAATAAATATTGTGTTGACTTGAACAGATGGTCATATTGACTTAGGATTTTCACTTGAAGGCTGCATAGTGGCCATCTTGAAATATTTCTATCACTAGATCTCCTGTACAGATAGTTCTAGTGACCTGGGGCTTTCACTAAAAGATGATGTGAAGTTGAAAAATGTTCTGAGCTATCTTTCTTGCAATATATCGTTGTTCCAGTTGATATATATATATATATATATATATATATATATATATATATATATATATATATATATATATATATATATATATATGTATTGACACACTTGGTGGATTATATGTAATGAAAGTTGACAACCAGCTTCAGAATATCAAACCTATTACAAATAATAGAATATCAAACAGAATATCAAACCTATTACAAATAACAAATGACAGATGAGATGGTATTTTGCCAGTTTTCATATAGCATACACACATTCCTGACTCGTGCATACCTCCTGCAGGGTAAACCTCAACCAGAGTGCATACCATTCTTGTTAAGCTTATCAACTTCCATCCTGTTGCGATGGTCATATACCAACAGAGAAAATCTTGGATGTTGAGAAGGCATGTGGTACATAAATCTAGATCCCAATATTTTAAGGACTTTATTTTGGTTATCCTTCTCTTTTTTGTATTTCTTTTAAATAATTTTAACCTCTTTATCTTTTTGCTTCTCTCGATTAGTTCTACACATTTATGTTTATGTGGAAGGATTTATCTTCCTGAATGTTTTTTGAAGTCATCATCTTTAAATTTGTGGAAGTAAGTTAATTTTTAATCAGCATATTATAGCCAGTATTGTGCTGACATGCTATAACACACACACACACACACACACACACACACACACACACACACACACACACACACACACACACACACACACACACACACACACACGCACACACACACAGAATTGTGATCATATTAAAAATCCTAAGGATCCAGCTCCAAAATGGCTACCTTGACAGCCCTCCCAAACATCTTTACTTTTCTACTTCTATTGAACAGATGGTGTTTTTACTAAAACACTTTTAGCAATAAGTATAGCTGGTTCTGATTGAAAAATCTGACCTCCAACATGGCACTATAGTGGCCATCACAAGAATCTTATATTCCATCTCTTGGATTAATGGTGACATTGATATGATGTATTCACTAAAACACTTCCAGAATTATATAATGGTTCTGAATGAAAATATTGCAGCTCTGACCACCACCATATTCACAGTTTTGTATAGAAGTTTGAATGCCATTAATCTTAAGGTTGAGTTTGAGGTCATTGCTTGTATTTGTGTATTTCACTTTCAAATATATTCCCGAATCACATTAATGTTGGGATGTAAGCCTACTACCTCCTGAATCCAGTCCTAGTAAAGAGAAGAAAATGGATGGAAAGTCATATAAACATGGGGTTTTCACCAGAAGACTTATGATGTCTGATTGGTTGTAAATGAAAATGGTTCTGCACAGACATCCAATATGGCTGTCACAATGACCACCTTGAATCTTCTTATTGCTACTTCTGAATGTATTGTCTTATCAACATGGGGTTTCACTAAAAGACTTTTTAAGGTGGCGCTCTACAGTTTCATATTTTGCATAGGGTTAGAATTTTAAAGAAAAAGAACTTCCCTGGGTTTCCTGATTGGTTATACTGGCTACTTGTAAAAGAACTTGTATATCTTAGACATTGTTCAAAGAACCTTTAATTCCCTTTTTTTTTGGTGTATGATTGATGGGTGTAATATGGGTTATAGAGTATACAGCTTGGCCTTACTCCAGATATGCACCTTTCAAAAAACTGCTAGCTCCACTTGGTTATTTTCACTATCTGAACTTCAGAAGTAAATTGTAAAAAAAAAGAGCAGATAAATTTTCTTACATTTTATATATTTGGTAATTCATTCATTGCACTTTCAGAAGCTGGTATTGTTGAGTCTGGCAAAATTAATTTTCCCTGTTTTAATAGCTGCTAAGGATAATGTACTTTAGACAAATTCAGGCTGATTTTTGGAGCACAAGGGAGCAGTGTGCTAAGATCATTTACAGTTTCCAAAAGTACAATATCCAAAGAATGTCAGCCACATTACATCAAAGTAGCATAGAGGTATGCCAACATTCTCTCCACTGAGCATATTTTAAATGCAAACAACTTCACCTTACATCACTCTCTCAAAAGTGCATAACTGGTGAGCTGGTCCTAAATGAAAATGGTGCCAATCTGACAGCCAATGTGGCCACCATGGCAGCCATCTTGAAAATCTTATTATTGCTATTCAATGGAAGGTCAGGTGACTTTTACTGAAAGTCTTATAATGATGTCTGGTGTATCCTAAATGAAAATGGTACTTATCTTGTGTCAAATATGGCTGCCACACAGCTAATTTGAAAATCTGATAGGTAAAGAATATTAGAGGTAGTTTCAACACTCAGCAAATAAAAAGAATTCCTGGTCAGGGGATTTTCACCAAAGATCTTCTAATAATGTTTAGTTTGTCCTGAATGAAAATGGTACCGATATTACATCCAATATGGCTGCCAAAATTTTATTGATAAAGAATATTAGAGAGAGGTCATTTCAACAATTGGCAGATAAAAAGAATTCCTGGAAATTCTTTTCAGACAGTAGAGATTGAGTCCCTTGTCTTAGCCTTTGTGCCAGAAGAAAGTGTATTATGCATGCTTATGTAATGTTGCAGCTCTTTCACTTTTATAATTATAGTTCAGACTTTGAAATATGCTTAGAGATGGCTTTTAGATGTGCAAACATTCTTAGTCTAGTGGAATGGATAGTTGATCAGTAACTGGGAAACATAAGAAAACATGCTGTTGAAGTTTTTGTACTGCATAAATCTTTAGTACCAGTGCAGGATTAAATTTTAATGTAAGTTGTATATGGAATAAGTCGAGACCAATTATGAATGTTATGAGGTAGTATTTTTTTATAGAGGACTTCCCCAGAATTAATTCATTTCCCATGAAGTAAAAAAATGTATGCAAGGGAATTTTTGTACACAAAATAATATTGGAATGTTTGAGATAATAAGACACAGTAATGATTTACAATATCATCCAGCCCGTTCACCCAGACATATATTAATTTTTTTATTTAATTAATTTATGACAGGTTTATCCATTTCTTACAGTACCTGTATAACCTAGATCCAAATTCTGCCTACTATGACCCCAAAACGAGGTCCATGCGTGACAATCCATTGAAAGGCACTCCCAAGGAAGGTTCTGAGTAAGTGCAGCAAGATTTCATTAAATTCATTTTCTTATGAACAGGTAAAACATAGAAACAATGGCAACAGTCGTCATAAAATTTTGGTTAAGGTTTTCTCAAAGCTTTTTTGAGTTGAGGCTGAACATGCAGGCCATTACCATCTTGTCTTATTGATGTGCTTTTTATTTAGTAGACTGCTGTATTTGAAACATTATAAACCAACTTCATCCTGGTTTCACAATAAATGGTGATAATAATTTGCAGAATTTTCTCATTGCACATAATTTTTGTCAAGCTCATATCAGCAGTAAAGCAAGACATAGCAATTAATTCAGTCACTTTTTTGAGAGCAGTGGCAGTGTTGCTGGCAGATCAACCGTTGTTAGCTTTTTGGGCAAGTTTTTCATTTTCAGATATTTCCAGATTCTCGTCATAATTTGCTTGAAGCATCACGTAGCTAAGACAGTTCATTCAATGATACACTCAGCTGCCCATTTGTCTTTGGGGTCAGAGCACAGTCAACAAATTTGCTTTTAGGCTTTGGTTAAAAAAAATTCATTTGCATGTACAATGAAACCTCTCAAACAAAACTTTTAGTATACAGGTATTTCTTCTTTAAATATCTTACCCAATCATAATACCTTAAGAGAACTAGTACTGCCTTACAGTATACAGGAATTCCCACAAGACTGAAATTTTTTCATACTTCCACATATTTCCTTTAATATCATTTTTGTTGTAGTAAACTGAAGCCCTTTTCTCGAAAAAAGGGAACTAAATTTTGAACCCAAATTTAACTGTTACATGTAAAACACTTTCTATAAACCTAAACTCACTCAAGACTTTAGAAATGTATTTTAGCTGTTAAATTGTCACTTGCTGGACCAGATTATTTACGGTTAGGAAATACTGTAGTAGGCTTATTAATGGTTAAATGTGCCAAGGACATACAAGGTTAAAGCAGTACTTGGTACACACAGTGACAGATTTTGGATGACATCCAATCTACAGCCATTGCACCATTAAAAAACATTTTAAGGTACATTATTAATAACAACAAGCCTCTAGATAAGTCATTTAAGAAAGATTGTTTGTCTGCTTATTATCTAATTGTGATTGATGCTTTTTGTTTGTATAAATGATCTATAGGATGTTTTTGTTTGTTTATTTTTAATTAAATCCCTTTAATTTATTGCCCTGCATTAAGCTTCACTTTTGGTTCTATGCTGATGGAGACCAATAATACAGTTTTCAAAAAAGTCAGATTCACTCAACTGATTTTGAAAGGAAAAAATTCATTACATACATTTAAGAAGCAATGACTGTCATTTGTCTTCACTCACATGTCAGGATGTCAGAACAACCAGCTAAGCATTATAGGACAGAGTTATTGTTACAGTTTAAAATTTGTCTAATCAGAGAGCATTAATCTGTGCCAAAACCTACACTGAAGAAACTCGGAGAAGGAACGTTGTGAATTTTATGGAATATTTAAACATTATGGATTATCATTCATGATTCTAATGGACTTATCAAAAAGGTATAAAAGTATCTTATTTCTTAAAAGTTTTTGATAGATGTGGACTGTTTCTATGTGGAACAATGGTATTTATTCATGTGACTTGATGTGATTTTCTGAAGCAACATATATTGTTCAACAGTTTTCATCAAATATTAAAACAAACATAAAAAATGTAATTTGTGCACTTTTCCACACACATACACAGATGTTCTCTCACAGTGCTTAGAAAAAGGCTTCATATCTGGGAAACCCTAAGTAATGGAAAACCTCTCAATATTGACAATTAAATTTTGCTCCAAGAGTTTTTTTGGAGGGGTTTAAATGTATTTAATTTTAACTCCTATAAGTGAGTATATGGTAATATTATTCACTTAGTTTCATCAGTGTCACTTCAGAATGAATGTTTGTGTGGATTCTTTATTTTACAAAATTAGAGTGCTGTTGAAAAGTGAGATATGGCATTACTCAGAATCCATGTCATAATATTCACTAGAATTTGTTGTTTCTTTTGTGTAAAAATTACAGATCCAGAAGGCATGTTCCATACCTGTTGAATTTACATGTTAAATTTTGCAGATTTCCAAAAGTTTTGTGTTTATAATTTTCCCAATTTTTTAATTATCCCAAATATTTTATTCCATACCATAAGCTTACATTTTTTTTATATAGTTCAAATTTTTTAAAATAAAATTTCCAAAAATCGTTAATGTGTCACTTTTGAACAGGCCAGTTTTAAATGAAAGTGTAAAAAAATAAATATATTTTCCTGTATTTGAAACTTGTTTTAACTTTTCTACAGGTGGAAGTACCAGGGTGACAATTTTGTCCGATTTTCGGGTGATGCCCAACAATTTGCAAAGAAACAGGGTGAGTATTGAGTCATTCAGTCTTGACATTTGATTGTCTTACCTGCGGAAGAGAGGCATCTGGATATTTTTTGATGGCCTGCTATGGATATTTTATCTTTTCATTACAAGCATTTTGCTGGGGCAGTCCTAGACTTTGCTGTGAGTGCCAAGTCATCACTTGCTGCACAGTTGTCTTAAGCTAATATTGGGTACACATAAACAAAATGCATGCCTTGTCAGTCATTCCAGACTACAGTTCCATCTGGATAGTCCAGTTGCACTCATGATGGCACCTGGCCTTCATTTTCGATAACAGACACAAACAGATGGGCAATCAATCTTCTGTGCTGAAACCTCTTTCCATATTAGACTCCAAACTTCAGGCATGTCTACAGAACATGATCAGGGCTTTGAAGTGGTACCTAAAATAAAAAAGCCGACACAAGAGGGAGATCTTGACTTTTTTTATATTGCAGCTCAGACTATCCTGGATAAGATGGGTCATTTGCTTAGCATTCAGAGAATATATCCAAGATCAAACTAAGTTATTACGCATTTTGGCTCATGAGTTTAGGGTAGTCACCACCAACATTGCATTTGGGTGCAACTGTTCACTAATGATCTCATACAAGCCATGAGATGGTGGTCAGAATCAACTTTCACTAGCTTCTACCTCTGAGATCTTGCATCCCAAAAGGCTTGGTTAGATCTGGTGGGTCCTATAGCAACAGCACAACAGGCAGACTTCCACTGGATTTGCAGGAGAACATTTTCCCAAAAGCTGCATCTGGGCATGTGGAGTTATTACTCCATCCAGCTTGGTTATATTAGGAGTTAGAAGCTGCCTCACATACCTTAGGGGACCAGAGATGGCCCTTTGTGTGAGTAAGGGGATGTAACTTACTCTACCTATTACTTTTTCTCCAGAGCTGTTCCGATCAGGAGCACATTTGAAGATGGAACCAATTTTTGGAGTAAAATTTGTTTCTTCAGTAATATTTACCCAATCATAACACAGATACACCCTTCCACCCACCCTCCAGTCACATCCTACTGACAGAGTGTACATTCCACTCCAGTAGGAACTGAAGTATAGAGTGGATCTGTCTCCAACCCATAAATATGTTCCCCAATCACATTAATTCTAGGGATATGAGCCTGCTACCTCACAAATCCATTCCTACTAAAATATGAAAATTGTCTTTCTCTGTCTGTCTAATATAGAGAAAGGGTAATAACTCGCCTGTTACCTCCCCTTGCCACCACCAGGTGTCACTAGCTTTTTAAATTTGTTTCTGTACTGATAACAATGTTCATTTTACCTCTGACAATTCAAGCCATCTTTGTGTTAAAATTGGACCATCCAACTTTAAATTAGGATTTATTAAGTTGGAAAATAATACTTCTACAGGTTGTAAACATTATTTTTTTGCAATTTCTTCCAGATTTGAGTGACTTTGTCACCTTTATGTACTTCGTCTATTTAAGACCACATGTCAACATGTTATCATTAAACTCATTTTACTTATGAGTTAATGCGACACAGACTCCTTTTTCTTACCCCATTAGTAATGGGGTTGGTATTAGCAAGTTAGTATCATACTGAATTACTAATTTATGCTTTTTTTCTCCTTTGTCATTTCAGTAGTAATGTCAACTAAATGCATGAAACATTCAAAACAAAGAAAAAGTCAACCATAACTCTTGTATCATATGTACTAGGTGTACATAGTCATTGCCATGCAGCAAGTGTAGTAAGTGGACAGTGGAAGTCTGGGCAAAAATATTAGTGAATTAGTAACATGCTGAATTGGTAATTTATGCTTTTATTTCTCATCTTGTGTTGTTGCAGTAGAAATGTAAACTAAATGCATGAAATGCAAACAGTTCACACACAGGAAGACAACTATGACTTTTGTATGTACTTAGTGCTTACTGTGTATGCCATGCAGTGTGTGTAAGACGTGGACAGAGGAAGTCTGGGTTACAGTATTAGTGAGTTAGTAACATGCTGAATTGATAATTTATGCTTTTGTTTTCTCTTGTGTTGTTTCAGTAGAAATGTCAACTAAATGCATGAAATGCAAAAGCTGAAAGCAATAGCCAAAAGGCATCAAAAAGGAAGGAAAGATAGAATAAGTTGAGGAAGGATAACACTGACATCATCTGTTAAATCCAAAGTCAACCTCCATTGCAAGTCTTGTGGGGGATACTGGGGTCCCGTCACTTAAAGTTCATCGTATGGAATTTCCAACTCATTGGGGGAGTGTCACCAATTTTAGGCTACCCAATGGCCATAAGTTCCCACACATGTCTGAGTATAGCCTTCTGCCCTGTAAGTCCAGATGCATGGGGCTTGTACCAGATCCATTTGATCCATTTCATAATACATCCTTGCCATCACCAGTCATCCAACCATCTCAGCATGGGGACTTTCTTGATAAAACAGTCTGGCCAGCTAGGAGTTACAGTGATCATAGTGAAAGATCTGTCTGTTTAGTTGTACCGTTGGTGACAAGGGATCTTTTACAGAGGGGCTTCAGATTTCATTTATCCAACACCCTCCCCTTTCCTCCTCTCCCCTCTTCACAGATATACCATCAGATTGGGAGAAAAATGCCATTCTACAACAGGAGATGCAGTCACTCATCGAAAAACAAGCAGTTGAGATTGTGCAAAGACCACAGTTGTTAGGGTTTTATTCAGAGCTATTTCTTATTTGGAAGGTGAACTGCAAGTTGAGGTCAATTGTCGATCTGAGACACCACAACCAATTCATTTTGCCACCGAAATTCAGGATGGAGATGGTGAGGTCAGTGAGTCTTTCCATCCAACGGAATCAATCTCGATCTACCTAATGCATATTTTGCCATCCCTGTCCACACTGCATGGTGGAAATTTCTCCTGTTTGCTTACCATTGTACAGTTTATCAGTTCAAAGTCCTACCCTTTAACCTCAATATCAGCCCTTGGATTTTTACCAAGATTATTGATTGCGTCATCACCCTGTTCCAATGTTCAACAATGGCAGCATACCTGGATGACATCCTCTAGAAACATATGGTAAGCTGTATTCTTCTCCAAGGCAGAAATGTTCTTGATCCAGCAGTTATGATCACACCTGAGACATGATCATTCCTACATCAGAGGGTATTAAAAATAAAAGTATGTATTTACACCAGTAAGTGTGGTTGGAGTGCCCACCTGTTGCCAGATTTCACTACAGTCAGTGACATGTGGGATCCAGGGGAGAGGCTTCTCCACATCAACCTTTTAGAAATAAGGCTGTTGTCAATGCCTTTAACCTCTGGAAGGATTGCCTCTTAGGCAAGATAGTCTTCATTATGTCCGACTACTTTGTGGTGGTGACCTACCTCCTCAGATCACCCAACCTGTGTGTTCTGAATTGGCAGATTCTATGTTGGTGCAACAATCTCCATATCAACATACAAATGAGAAATATTGATGGCAGACTCAATGTCTTGGACAACATTCTATCCAGGAAAGGTCAAGTCCTAGACACAGAATGGTCTGTCCATTAATCGGTCTTCATTCGGATCTGCGCACTTTGTGGGTGTCTGATAATCAGTCTTTCTGCAGCAAGGTACAGTCACAAGTAGCTCACCTTTTTCTCTCCAGTTCCTGATTGTGGGCATTTGCCTACTCTACCAAAAATAATCCAGAAGTTACAGGGTCAGAAATGCAAGATGATTCTGATGGCCACTCTCAGATGGGACAAGTCCTGGGTTATCAATCTACTTGATCTTCCGGTAGATCTTTCTGGAAGATTCTGGCCATCCTGAATCTCCTCAGGCAACCACAGTGACATGTGTTCCTTTCCAGCCCACAATCTTCATCTTCATGCTTCACTCTTATCCAGAGAGCATTGAGAGACAAACAATTTAAACCTTTGATTATGGAGAGAATCTCGAGAGCAAGAAGGCCCTTCACTCTGAAGGCTTAGGAAAGAACGTGGCATGTTTTCAGGGACTGGTGCCATTATCATCCCTCTGAGTGCCTTAATCCCTCAACTGGCTCTTTGAAGAGGAACAGTTAGCCCCAATTACTATCAAAGGCTATGGCTCCTTAATATGAGACACATTCTGGCATCATGGTTGATGTGATATCAGGCATGATAAAGATCTGTCGGATCATTTAGCCAATTTAGATTTCAATCAACCAAAACCATTCACTGGAATCTGTTCTGGGTGTTAACATGGCTGAATTCAAATAAATTCGAGCCTGTAGCCCACACTTTGATAAAGTTACTGTCATACAAAACATGTTTTCCGATAGCTTTAGCTTCATCTTGCAGGATGAGCAAGCTGCATGCCCTTTCTGTGAACCCAAACTGACATCAGATGTTTCAGTGTCCTCTTGAAACAACGAGGGCTTTTGTAGCCAAAAATAGGTTACCATCTGTCGGTAATCAAAGATTTGTCATTCGCTTGCTCTCACGGTGAATTGGTCCTGTTTGTGCACTCAAGCACTACTTGAAACAGAGACAAGTCGTGATATGTTCAAGTGCCTTTTTCTTCCAGTGAAAGCCAGTAAATAGGATATCACCCCATCAAGCCCTTTGTTTATGGCTGAAATGGGTTATACTTTTGGGGTACTCAGAGGTCTCACGAAATCAGATTTGCCTCATGAAGATTACTGCTCATGTGATTAGAGCAATATCTGCAAGCCTTACATTTGAACGTAACATTTTGATCCAAGATATAGTAGAAGCTGTTGGCTGGCATGCAGAGTCAACCTTCTAGAGCTTTTATCTCAAAGATTTAGCTTGACAGAGGCAAACCTTGAATCTGGTAGGTCCACTGGTGGCAGCCCAGATGACCACCATATCTAATTTAAACAGTCAACACAGCCTATCAGGTTCACTGGATTCGCCAGTGAGATTCTGTAAGAAGATTTCAGTAATTATCATTTTAACCATTTGTAAGGGTCACAAATCAAATAACCCTAGGCTCAGTTTGCAATTAAGAAAATGGGTTATCGTTTGCATGGGGAATCCATCCATCATTCTCTAGACGGATACCCGAGGTCAGATGCTCACCATTTCCTCTGAGAATACTTATGCAATCACATTACTTAAACCCCTCCCAACCACCACACCATGTGAGCATATTCGTTAGTATATCACTCTGCTAAATAACTAGTCACACCAGGAAATGACAAAGGGAGGTAATGGGCAAGAGTTTTTGCCCTTTGTCTATATGAGATCATCCGAAGATGATTTTCATTGTTTAATAGGGCTGGATTCACGAGGTAGCAGACTAATATCCCTAACATTAATGTGATTGGGTAAGTATTCTCGGAGAAACACAATTTGCTCTCTGAGTGAGTGATAACTGATTCCCACCTATATGGGGAGGCTAATTTTGGCTTTTATAGCTGGAATTTTAGCTTGAGAGGGCTGGATTTGCAAGTTAGTTATCATACTCCTAAAGTATTATGATCTGATGAACATTTTTTACTCCCAATATTGGTTTTTCTTGGTAAGAAAACACTAAAACTTCAACTGAAGAGTATCTAGTACTGTCTGTATTTGCTTATTAGTCTAGTCCAACGGCAAAAAAAAACAAAATGGTGACCCGCCATTGCATGACGGGCTGGTAGATAGGGTTATATGTTATTCGTTCTACTGATTACCTCAAACAGACTGCATAATGCATGAGTAGATCTTGGTCTGAGCAGTTGTACTTGATTTATAAGCAAGTATATATGGTATAGGGCTTTAAGAAGGGCTTCATTTGAGAGGTCATGGAGTTTATATTCTAATGTTATTGTGATCAGGTAACTATTCGTAGTGAAACACACTCTAAAATTCTCCTCTTTGAATTTATTTCCAGATTTTCAGAAGTAACTTTAAAAATTTAACTTTAAGATATTTCAGTGACGGCTGAAGTGTCATAGAATGTTATTTTGAATGTCAGTTTTTCCATGAATTATATTTTCTTCATACATCTAGACAAAAACTTACCAGAATTATGATTTCCTCAGAATCACCCTCAGGGAGTTAGAGTTATTTGACTTGCATTGGAAGTAAGGATGTTCCACTTGATTATGCACATAACTGCCCATAGATCTTAGGAAAATGAGTCTGTTCCATTATACTTGAAGTCATGAAGTACAGTGTGAGTCAGGTTCACTGGATTCGCCAGTGAAATTTTGTAAGTAAGAAGATTTCAGTAATTATCAACTGAACCATTTGTAGGGGTCACAGATCAAATAACCATAGTCTTAGTTTGTAATTAGGAAAACGGGTTATTGTTCACATGGGGAATCCATCCATCATTCTATAGAAGGATACCCGAGGTATAGGTCATGTGCTCAGCATTTCCTCTGAGAATACGTATGCAATCACATTACTTAAAACCCTCCCAACCATCACACCATATGAGCATATTTGTTAGTATATCACTCTGCTAAATAACTAGTCACACCAGGAAATGATGAAGGGAGGTAATGGGCAAGAGTTTTTGCCCTTTGTCTATATGAGATAGTCCGAAAAAGATGATTTTCATTGTTTAATAGGACTGGATTCACAAGGTAGCAGACTAATATCCCTAATATTAATGTGATTGGGTAAGTATTCTCGGAGAAACACAATTTACTTAAAAATTTGTTATCTAAGGGAGAGACAACTCTGATTCCCACCTGTATGGGCAGGCAGATTTTGGTTTTTATAGCTGAAATTTCTTGTGGGGGCTGGATTTGCAAGTTAGTTATCATACTCCTAAAGTATTATGATCTGATGAACAGTTTTAACTCCCAAAATTGGTTTCTCTTGGTAAGAAAATACCAAAACCTCAACTGAAGAGTATCTAGTACTGTCTATACTTGCTTATTAGTCTAGTCCAACTGCAACAAAAAAAACAAAATGGTGACCTGCCATTGCATGATGGGCTGGCAGATAAGGTTATTCGTTCAACTGAATACCTCAAACAGACTGCATAATGCATGAGTAGATCTTGGTCTGGTCAGTTGTGCTTGATTGATAGGCAGGTATATATGGTATACGGGTTGTCATCTAGTTTTAGCAATGAGAAGTAATTATAATAGTATTCAGAAGTTGTTTTTTTATATATATGCTGCTTGCATTGTCTGTATGATATAGAAATGAAAGTCATTATTTGCCTTTCAAAAGGGCTTCATTTGAGAGGTCATGGAGTTTATATTCTTATGTTATTGTGATCAGGTAACTATTCGTAGTGAAACAATTGACTCTGATATTCTCCTCTTTAAATTTATTTCCAGATTTTCAGAATTAACCTCAATAATTTAATGTTCAGATATTTCAGTGATGATTGAAGTGTCATAGAATGTTATTTTGAATGTCAGTTTTTCCATGAGGATATTTTCTTCATACATCTAGCCAAAAACTTACCAGAAGTATGATTTCCTCAGAATCTCCCTCAGGGAGTTAGAGTTATTTGACTTGCATTGGAAATAAGGATGTTCCACTTGATTATGCACATAACTGCCCATAGGTTAATCTCACATCTGCAGTTACATAATGGCCTTGCAGATCTGAGTCTGTTCTGTTCTACTTGAAGTCATGAAGTACAGTGTGAATCAGATCTGAGTCTGTTCCATTATACTTGAAGTCATGAAGTACAGTGTGAATCAGATCTGAGTCTCTTCCTTTATACTTGAAGTCATGAAGTACAGTGTGAATCAGGTCTGAGTCTGTTCTGTTATACTTGAAGTCATAAAGTACAGTGTGAATCAAATCTGAGTCTGTTCCATTATACTTGAAGTCATAAAGTACAGTGTAAATCAGATCTGAGTCTGTTCTGTTATACTTGAAGTCATGAAGTACAGTGTGAATCAGATCTGAGTCTGTTACGTTATGCTTGAAGTCATGAAGTACAGTGTGAATCAGGTCTGAGTCTGTTACGTTACGCTTGAAGTCATGAAGTACAGTGTGAATCAGGTCTGAGTCTGTTACGTTATGCTTGAAGTCATGAAGTACAGTGTGAATCAGATCTGTGTCTGTTTCATTATACTTGAAGTCATGAAGTACAGTGTGAATCAGATCTGAGTCTGTTCCTTTATACTTGAAGTCATGAAGTACAGTGTGAATCAGGTCTGAGTCTGTTCCTTTATACTTGAAGTCATGCAGTACAGTGTGAATCAGATCTGAGTCTGTTCTGTTTTACTTGAAGTCATAAAGTACAGTGTGAATCAGATCTGAATCTGTTCTGTTCTACTTGAAGTCATAAAGTACAGTGTGAATCAGATCTGAGTCTGTTCCATTATACTTGAAGTCATGAAGTACAGTGTGAATCAGATCTGAGTCTGTTCCATTATACTTGAAGTCATGAAGTACAGTGTGAATCAGATCTGAGTCTGTTCTGTTATGCTTGAAGTCATGAAGTACAGTGTGAATCAGATCTGAGTCTGTTCTGTTATGCCTGAAGTCATGAAGTACAGTGTGAATCAGATCTGAATCTGTTCTGTTCTACTTGAAGTCATAAAGTACAATGTGAATCAGGTCTGAGTCTGTTACATTACACTTGAAGTTATAAAGTACAGTGTGAAAAATCAGATCTGCCCTTCATTTTACCATGGTACATCTCGGTTTTTGCTGTTTGCAGTTGATGGTGTGTTATGCACAGATAACGTATTTAATATGTGGAGAGAGCAAAAAAAAAGGATTTTGTATGCACACATATGTATTTTCATAAAAATTAATAAATCGGCTTTCAACTTGAGAATAGCGGACTCTTGCAAGAAAACGTCGAAACTCCATGCCATTATTGCATACAATCTTGTAATTCTTGTTGTTGTTTGGAGGTTTTATACCATTTTCAATGCAAGATAGGCTGTACATGGCAGCCAGTATAACTGGTGGAGGAAGAACCTAGGAAAACCCTGGTAAGAACCACCAGCCCACAGGAAGCTACTAGCAGCTTTCTCACATACCCATATTGGATGAGCCTGAGACTTGAACCAATGCAGACAGAGGTGGGATGGCAGTGATCATTAAAGGCAAGCACTTTTGACCACATGGCCTACCAGGGCCCTTTCTTGTAATTCTGATTGCATACTAAGTCTAGATATTTTTATCTTAATGAAAAGAATAGATTTGTTAAATTACTTACTTGTTTATAGTTTGTAACATAAATTGATTAACTGATTATATGATGGTAGTCAGCACATGAAAGACCTTTTAGTGCCTAGGCAATGAAGGAGTTGAGCTTAAATAATGATTTAATGCAAATTTTGCATGTAAAATTTGGAGATGATTACGTGCACAGTTTACAATTTTATTGAAAGTTCCTGATCAGTTTCTTAATGTTATTTTTATTCTACATATTTTGTATCAATAAATGTATCAAACTTGTACCCAGACATCTTAATCTACTTCAGTGTTTGCCTGGGAGGCCTATGAATATGGTACAGATATCCATGTCCAGGCTGACCCCACAAAGTTGGAACTCCTGACTCGTGAGGTAGAGAAAAGGAAGGATGAATCAAAGACAACAGCAAAGCAAAGCATTCTAGACAAATATGGAGGCCAGGAATACTTGGAGGCCCCACCCAAACAGCTACTGCTGGCTCAAACAGTATGCATACATTAAAAATGTTTGTCTCCCCTTTTTTTGTTGTCTTACAGAGCAGGGTTTCCAGAGTGGTCACATTTGTCAGGCATGCTCAGTAGATGAGCTTCAATTCTTTGCCACTAACTCTACATGTTATATATTGCACATGTGAGGCCCCTAATTGTTCGGGATGTAATGATATTCCAGTATGTATCACAAACACGTATTTGTCAACCATTAAGCTTTTGGCATAATCATTAGGTTATTTTTCACTAAATTATATCTTACACTAGGTTGTATAAGGATTATTTTGAAGATGCATTAAAAAAGGAGAAAATAAAGCAGTTAAAGTTGTATTGTTTTTATTATTATCTTTTTAATCCAATACATCGTATAAATTTGAGAATATTTTTAGAAAAGAAGGCTACTGCATAAAAATAGCATAAGAGTAGACCTGTCCCTTGTAGACCAATATGTACTTTACTAACACCCTCATTATTTTCAATTTATAGCAGATGCATATGACAGATTTCCAAGAAACATCAATTTGAAAACTTGTCTAGCATATTTGCAAATTTACAAGTAAAGAATATGTAAGTGATGTAATACAGCATTCTGGTTGAGAGCATCATAATGCTTGTTGCAGATTTGTGGTGTTCACTTTACAGTCACTCAGTGAAAGTTGGACAGGTTGGCTCATTAAAGTGCATTTTGTATTCATAATTTGTGATTATGTTTTGTGCTTGTATTCTGGTACTAATCTACCTGGGTTTTGCCTGTTTGTGTCAAAAACTGTAACTGGCAGCAGAACCAGGTAAGTAGCTACATATACATTTTTCATTCAGGTTATTGTAATTATGACATATACTGGTAATATAGATTTTATGCTCAGTTTATACATTTTTTGCTGCCGAGATTAAGCTTATACCCGGGGTTGGCAGGTATGCAGATATTAAGCTCATACCACTCTAGGGGTTGGCAGTATGCAAATGTTAAACTTGTTCCACTCTAGGGGTTGGCAGGTATGCAAATATTAAACTTATACCACTCTAGGGGTTGGCAGTATGCAAATGTTAAACTTGTTCCACTCTAGGGGTTTGCAGGTATGCAAATGTTAATATTTTCATGACATTATAATAGATCATAACACCCCCAACCCCTCCATTGTAATATGCACAATAAAGCCTGAGAACTTATATAATTACGTACTTTTTTAAAATATACAGACATTTCAGATTGGACAATATTTATTTTTGCTTTGTAAACATAAATGCAAATTGTAGAATTTATTGAATGGTCTAAGTTTTTTTGCATATTGTCTTGGTTTTCTTGTAAATTTTATCAAATAATGGCAAAATTTTCAGACATTTCAAATATTTCAGATATGACATAGCCCAGTCAATAAATTTAAAAGTTTGTTTAAAAAGTAATTACTGCTTAGGTGGTGCTAAACTGTAATGACTGTTTAGCTCTCACATGTATTTACATAAAAATAAGTTAAGAATATGTATTGGGACCTACTTATTATATTGTGACCTACATAGTGCATTGGGACCTCCTTTTCATATTGGGACCTACATATCATATTGGGACCTACTTATTGTATTGTGATACAGAGACTTAGATCTATCTGTCTTATTGTGACCTGCATATTGTATTGAACCTTCATATCATATTGGGACCTATATTTCATACTGGAACCTACATATTGTGTTGTGATACATATTATATTGGGACTCATATATCATATTAGGACCTTCATATTGTATTGTATTGGGATGCATATTGTATTGGGATACATATCATATTGGGGCCCACATATTGTATTGGGACATATATATGATATTGCTACCTGTATATTGGAACAATGATATCATCTTGGAACCTACATATTTTATTGGGATTCATATTGTATTCTGACCTATATATTGAATTGGAACCTACATATGATATTGCTACCAACATGTTGAGATAGTATTTTATCACATCATTGGTGATGAACTTCAATAATTGACCACTAACTCCTAGAAAAAAGAGGATTAGTTGTACACCTTTAGAAATGGAGGGAAGGGGAACACACCGGAGGAGTTGGAGTGAGTCCCTTTGCTGAGGAAGACCCCCATATGATTCCACTAGTGGAATCTGGTGTGATTAAAGGAAGAGATACACTCCTTTCTGTAAAAAGGTACAGAAGAGATGGTGTTCAACAACCAGTCTCTGGCCTTCAACTCATGGATTTTCCAGGTACCTAAAAAAGATAGGAAGTTTTGACTAATTGACATTTTCACCTTAAGCAATCATCTGTAGGAGGATCCTTTCAGGATGGAGACCACATCCTCAGTCAGAAATTCCATAATTGCCAGTGACTGGGCTGTCCCCATCAACCTACAGGATGTGTACCATCACATCCCTGTCTTTCCTCCCCACAGGTAGTACTTCTGGCTTAGCTTAGATGGAGAGGTCTTTCAGTTTTGTGCTCTGCTGTTTGGCTTAGCTTTCATGCCCAGAGATTTTACCAGAGTTATGGGAGTAGTTGCCATCCACCTGAGATGACATGGGATCCCTGTCTTCCAACTTTTAAATGATGAGTTGATCCCCTGTGGTCATTTTAGGCAAGATCTGGCCATGGTTGGGTGCTAGTGACCAGACTGGGCCTTTATCCAGCCTAGAGGAATAAGAGCTGGTGCCATGTTAAGATTTCACATATGAAAGGATAAATTTCCTCACAAACAAAGAATTAGTCAGTTTCTCTCCTTTGTTAACCAGATGTTTTAGCAACAAAAAACCCCCAGCTTTCATTGGTAGCTATGCAGGTCCCAAGTATCAGTTGTATCTATGCTGGTGATGATAAAAAATTATTTTTATGTCCAGTTAGGATTCCATGTTTCTATTTAGCAGCCACTAAATGGAGAAGAAAGGGTAGGAAATGATTTTTTCTTCCTCTAAAGAGCTTAGCTGATATTTTGGCTTCAACTGTTTGGAGGTTGATTGTCATGACATGAATGAAGATTAAAGCCCATTAGATTCAAGCCTTTGCTACCTTGTGGGCCTAATTCATTCCTCTTTGGAGGATGAAATGAAAGCTGTCTTTTTTGGCAATCTCACACTACCTTCTGCTCCTTATACCTTTATTCCTTAGCACACCAAAGTGAAGGCATATGTATTTTAGGGCCCATAGTCATAACACAGAAAGAGGCCCAAGAAAATACCACATTACAATAGTGGACACTTGTGCAGTAAGGGTGAGTATTTCCTTGTTTTCCTTTTATGGTTTTGTGGGTTTTCAGCTTCCCATTTAACTGGCACCTTGTGGGCCTAATTAATTGAATTGGCAAATTCAGCTATGCAATAACAACATGTATGTATTACTGATATTAAAATGCAGTTTTTTAGGGTGGGGGTAAAACTGTATTTTATGATGCAGTACTTAACTGCCTTTAATGCCAGATTCCCTCCTCTCACCCTTCACTGGCATGTCACTAGTGGTCTGCGTGCTCGAAAAAATACGAAGACTATTGGGCATGCACCAGACTGCAGGTTTGACTTCTAGAAACTTCAGGAAAGTAATCCAATGCAAGAATTAATTCTCATCATATTGATGAGGGTACCTTCTATCCCAGAAAGAGTAAGCTATACAGTAGCATCAGGAAAGTATTATGTCATTAAAATTAGTTCCTTCCACCCCCAAAAAAGGAAAAATACATGTTAAAAATTGCAAGGTAGACAAAAATCTTTTGCACGCCCCTGCTAAATTTGTGTCAAACATGATTGTTACCTCCTTGAATCTAGATTTGGCATTGCTAGCCATTTTTTTACTGGTCAAAAAAGCAGGTAGGGATCATGCATGTGAATCCACTGCCTGCATTGCTAAGGTGTTTAACAAGGATGTACATCACAGGCTGGCTAATGCACTGACAGCTTCTGCTAACCAGGATCTCCTGAGATGATGTGCATGCCTGTCTTCATCTGCCCTTAAGCCACATTATGCCCTTGCCCTTTGGTTAGCACCTTTTGGCACAAAAATTGTGGAAGTACATAAGCAGGCATCATTAAAGAGTCTCTTCAACGGGCCCTCCCACCTGCACCAACTTTCAGGTCCAACCAGTCAGCCACAGCAAAGAGATCATCACTGGCAAACTGAAAGAGGCTAAATAATGCTCAGAGGCAACAGTTGCATTCTCACTCCAACTGTGTGAGTGGTGCAACAAACAGTGGCTGAGAGCAGCAAATCCACTCGATAATTTGAACCAGAAATTATTTTCTGAATGGATGATAACTTTTATGGTCGGGAAACCCATCTGTTGCCCAGATTCACCACTGTGTTGAATGGGGGCTAAAAGAGTTACCTCTCCACATATGCACTCTAGAAATGAAGGCCATAGTAATTGTGTTTCATGGCTGGAAGAACGATTTATATGGGAAAGGTAGTTATCATCATGACAGATGGTTCTGTTGTGGTGGCCTATTTATTCAAACCTGGGAGGATGATGGATTAAGTCACCAGATCTATGCATTTTGGTTTGGGATTTTTTCTGCAGGTGCACACCAGTGAATAAAATAGCCCAGAACAAACACATTCTGGGCAGGCTCAATGTTCTGGCCAATACATTGTTAGAATGGATCAAACCCTTCATACAAAATGGTCTGTCCATTCAAAATACTTTAAACAGATTTGGTCACTTTGGGGCTGCCCAAACTATCCACCTTCATCTCACCAGTTTCATATTTTCTTCACAGATTAATTGATGTAGATTCTTAAAATCTTGGTTTTGTAGCAACCACAAATCCATAAAAATTGGCACCCCAAGAACTGAAGTTAATAAACAGTATTTCAAACAGTAATTTGTAGAGTGTATAATCCTTGTTGTTTTCCTGAGAATGTGGGTATATAGAGTTGTCTGTGTTGATCTATTGCAACATCCCAAATGTAGTGAATATTTCATATCTGTGAATTATGATGTACTGGGCCTCTTGTTTAATATAGGAACACTTAAGTCAGGTTCATTTTACCCCCATCAAAATGTGACTGTATTATGGCCCATGTTTGATGTAAAAGTATATCCTTGCATCTTGAACCAAGATTTTGTGAATGATACCAAATTGGTGAGTGTATCCTTATCCTCTAGGCTGATTGATACATTTGTATTCAGTTTAAATAATATCCTATTTTATACGCTCTCAGAGCTTACCTGAATATGTTTCTGTGCACAGGAAAACTATGTAGAATATTCTAGACATGGGACAGTCATCAGAGGCGAGGAAAAGCCAGTCATTAGGTCAAAATATGAAGAGGATGTCTATATCAACAACCATACTGTAAGTTTTTGTTCATTATGCATTTAGTAGATGGCTAGGCACAAGTTAAGATATAGATTTAGCAGATGGCTTGACACAGGTTTAGCAGATATCTAGACAAAGCTTTTGACGTAGATTTAATAGATGATTAGACATAGGTTTGGGCAAAGATTTAGTGGATGGCTGGACATAGATTTAACAGAAGGCAAGACATAGATTCAGATTTAGATTTCAGATAACTAGATGTAGTTTTAGGCATAAGCTTACCAGATGCTTTGACGTAGGTTTAGACACAGATTTAGCAGATTGTTAGACATAAGTTTGAACATACATTTAGCAGATGATTGGACATAAGTTTAGACAGTTTTAACAGATGTTGAGACATTGTTTTGGACATAGATTTAGCAGATACCTAGACATAGTTCTAGAGATTGACTTAGAAGAAGGCTACATGCAGGTTTATGCATAGATTTAGCAGATGATTAAACCTATGCTTAGACATAGCTTTAGCAGATGGTTAGACAAAAGTTTGGACATTGATTTTGGACATGGCTATATATAGGTTGAGATATAGATTTAACACATGGTTTGACCTAGGTTTAGACATAAGTTTGTCAGAAGTAGATTTAGACAGATTTAGCAGGTGGTTAGACAAAAGTTTAGACTTAAGATTGTCAGATGACTAGGCATAAGTTTAGACAGATTTAGCAGATGGTTAGACAAAAGTACAAAGTGAAGGTACATCATAACTTGTTTTGCAGATATGGCATTTTACAGAATCTTTATCTGAAAATGATTTTATTTAGTTTTCTTTGTTTTACATTCCTTTTGATTATACAATAGTTGTACAATATTTTCACAGTGGTTCACATATTAAGGTGATGTTGTCAATGAAGTTGAGTAAACATGTAAATGGGAAGGAAAGTACAGACTGGAATGGGTTCCTATAAACCTTTTAAACATTCAGGAACTGGGGATCAAACTCGGGGCCATTAACTTCAAAGCAATTGACTTCAGAGGAAACATATAACTGTTTTAGTCTGAAAATATTTAAATATGTGTAGGAAGACTTTTTAATTGCTGTCCTATTTTCTTTATCAATTACCTGTATGTCTGTCCCACAATTTAGTTGTTTTTAATCGCATTACACCTGTTATTATCTATGATTATTCATCATTAATTATATATAAAACATCAGAGCATGTTTATAATTCAAAGATTTTCCCAAGTGATAAACAAACCACAAAACTTGTCACATTTTTTTCAACCTATTGTTCATAGTGTGTTTAATTAATGTATAATTTTTATAGATATAAATCACATGCTTTGGCTTATGGGCTTTGCTTTATTTTGCAGTGTGTGTGGGGATCATATTGGAATAATGGTCATTGGGGATACAAGTGCTGTCACTCACTAATTAAGGAATCCTACTGTACCGGGCAAGCTGGGAAGGATGTTGCAGAAGTAAGAATATCACTGATGTAGCTGTAAACAATTACAGTATTGTATCTGATCAGTTTAAGCTTGTAAATACTGTCCATACTGCATATAAAGACTCAACATTAAACATAATTCTTGTGCTGTTAGCCAGGAATTTCAAAGATTAAAAATACCACTGTGCTCATTTAATAGGCAAAATTTGATGGGTCAGCAGCTTTTCATGTTGTACTTAGTACAAATAAATTCCATTTGATTTGTGATATATGTGGGAAAATTTAAAATTGAATTCAAAATATGATATTTTGTAATGTTTGTAAATTTAAAATGTACCCAGAGTAGCAGTAGTTGATACCAAGTATGAATTAAGCTCAGAATAGGAGTTAATCTGTAGTTAGAACTTGTGATTATATCGGTCTCCTTCAGTCACATAGCGTGATAAAATGATAGGTAGATTTGTTGTCCTTGGCAAATTGGTTACTAATTCTTAGTTTTGCGTGATACACAGCATATAAATAACATGTTTTGTAGAAGTCATATTTATTTTTACTATGCTTACGGCATTTATTGGATGTACAGGTAGTAATACAAGCAGTACTGATAACAGTAGTACGATCTATACTCACTCATAAGTCAAGTCAAACTGCAAACAACTAAGATACTGAGCTGCCGTAACATAATGCACCTGCAGATCGGGGTCTGTGTTGTTTGTTCTACTGATTATTCCTAACAAACTGCATAGACCCAGATCTGCTGATGCATAATGCTCAGGCAGATCTGGGTTGGTGCAGTTTGCAGTTGGACTCGTCTTATAAGGGAGTATCAATGGTAGTTGTAGTAATAAACAGTGCAGGGAGAAGAATGTTCTGCTGATTCATTAATTTTTGCTATTTGTAATGGTGCCTGGGTCATTTTTCAGATTACTGTAAAATAAGATTAGTGTAAAACTGAAGAGAAGATTACAAGGAGGGGGAGATGAATTTTAAAGTTAAATTAATACTTAAATTCTTAGTAGTGGTAGAAGCAGGACATACCAAATTATTGACTTTTGGAGAGGTTTATATATCAAATTAATGACTTTTGATGGGGTTAATAATGGACTTATCAACCTTGAAAAATAATATTTACCAAGGATGAATGTTGAGCTATGTGCTTGTTGTCTTGATTTTGTAAATTTCTGTACTCTAAATCAGAAGTTGGTAATGGTTTTTTATGTGACTTATAATTTCTTATTGTTCATTTGCTTTATTAATATTTGCAGTGTGATTTGTTTGTTTTAAAAAATTGCACACCTTGAGTTCAACAAAATATATTAACTGTTATAAATTCATTAAATAAGATCATAATATGACTTTAAAGGATTGGATAATACAACAGCCAAAGTTAAGAAATTAATTTTGTTCTTATTTCCCACAATAATTTTTTTTGCCAAAACTCTTATTCTTTATGAATAATACAAAAGAATGGATAGGTAGATGAACAGACAAACGGGTGGACAAACAGTAAAGACAGATTGTCCGTTGTTTTTAATACATGATGCATACTTTAGCATGAGTGTATGTATTATTAGAACACTGTATTGTATACAGACACATTCATGGTATATTATAATGTTTTAGCGTAGACATACTCTGGCAGTTTACTGAATCAGTTTACAGTTATCATATATATAAGTCAAGTCCAACCATAAATTGCACAAACCCAAATCTTGCATAATGCACTGTCAGATCTAGGTTTGTGCAGTTTGTTAGAAGTAATCAGTAGAACAGCTAGTGAATTGTGTTATTGCAGATCAGGGTGTTTTTGCAGTTGCTTGTGACTTGAACTTGAATATACGGTAAACGAGAAGTCTTAATTGTAATAAAACGCATTATTTTCTTACCTAGTCATTGTAGATTTATTATCATTATATCGTGTATGTATTTATTTCAAAGGCAGGACATAGCCTTCTGAAAGCAATCAGCCATGGCCAGGCACAGGAAGAGGTGAAAGAAGAGGGAAGGGAACCTCCAAAGTCTTTGCTAGAGGTATGTAGAATTTTTTATGTGGGTTTCATTTTAGCTGCATCATAAAACTTTTTTGCACAAACACAAAATTGTACACATTTTATTAGCAGTATTTCAATGAACTATATATTTCCCACAAGCAAATCTGGAAAATTGTGTCAGGAATACATACCTGCCATAACATTTATAGCTGATCTTTACTAGTGCCTGCCAAGACAATATCATAGGCCAGTAACTAGTAAAATCTCTGTATTCCAGTTGGGTAGTGACATCATGCCAACAATGGCTAGTTTGGAAACTCACACCCACCCACCGACATCCCAACTGTTGTGGTTGGTTGGTATCATCACACTGACATACAGCGTAATGGGTGAAAATGTACAATTTTTGTTCTTCAGAGATGGCACTTGATAATTGTTTGTGGTTTCATGAAGACAGGAAGTGTGATGCAATAGTCAGAGAATAGCTCACCTTGCAATAAGATAAAGTGAGCTTATGGTGTGACTTATGTCTGTTTTCATTGTCTCACACCATTGTTCTTTTCAACTTCTCAACTTACCAGGCCAATTTGGATCAACTTGGAAGGAATTCAGCAACTTTTCCAGAATTATAATCTGACTTGGTATAAATGTTTACTAGGACATGTTATGTCAAAATTATGATCAAGGTGACTCCGCTAGCAGCAGTGTGGCTTCTTTGACAACCAGTTGGAAAACTTCTTGTGACATCTTTTCCAGAACAGCTATTACAGTGTCTACAACATGGCAGTTTACAGCAATGTCTAACACTGGGGCATGCTGCAGACACTGCATCATGTCCAACCCAGTCACATTATCCTGACACCAGGCCGACCAGTCACTAACACTAACCTCTTAATGCTGAGCACCTAGTGAGGCAGCTGTTAGTACCATTTTTTATTAGTCTTTGGTATGACTCAGCTGGGGTTCAAACCCGCAACCTCCCACATCCAAGGCGGATGCTCAAACCACTAGGCCACTTGAGCGGTCATCAAGATAGACATTTATTTCCAGTCAGGGCTTTACACTTTTATTTGGCAGACCAGTCAGGGCCAGTCAGGGCTTTACACTTTTATTTGGCAGATCCTATAGATATTTCCAGTCAGGGCTTTACACTTTTATTTGGCAGACCCTATAGATATTTCCAGTCAGGGCTTTACACTTTTATTTGGCAGATCCTATAGATATTTCCAGTCAGGGCTTTACACTTTTATTTGGCAGATCCTATAGATATTTCCAGTCAGGGCTTTACACTTTTATTTGGCAGATCCTATAGATATTTCCAGTCAGGGCTTTACACTTTTATTTGGCAGACCCTATAGATATTTCCAGTCAGGGCTTTACACTTTTATTTGGCAGACCCTATAGAAATTTCCAGTCAGGGCTTTACACTTTTATTTGGCAGATCCTATAGATATTTCCAGTCAGGACTTTACACTTTTATTTGGCAGATCCTATAGATATTTCCAGTCAGGGCTTTACACTTTTATTTGGCAGACCCTATAGATATTTCCAGTCAGGGCTTTACACTTTTATTTGGCAGACCCTATAGATATTTCCAGTCAGGGCTTTACACTTTTATTTGGCAGATCCTATAGAAAGAAGAAAGGGTAGGAAGCATCTTTTCCTCCCCAGTAATTGTTCAACTGATATGTTAGCTTCCTTCAGTTCAAGGTGGAAATTATTAACTACCAAGAGAGCTTACCAGTCCCTTACTGATGGGGACTGTCATTCATAAAAATTAAAGCTCATAATGTTAAAGGCATTGCTTCCTCATGGGTCTATCTAACATATCTGGGGGATGAGCTTTGTTTTGCAGATCTCATAATACCTTCTCTTCCTTGTACCATATCTTATTAGTGTACCAAAGCAAAGGCTTTTTATTACTTAGGTCCAATTGTCGTGCCTTAGAAAGTGACCCATATAGGTATCATCTGGCAGTAGTCTTCTATTGCACAATGAGGGTGAGTATTCTTTATGACAGCACAACCTTGTAACAGGTGATATTGTCCACTTTTGATGGATTGGCCAGGAATAACTTTTAGGCTGAGGCCATAATCAAGTGCAGAATCCTGTAAGCATCTTCCAGCATGTGTATAACTAAGGTGACCCATTATGTTAAGCTAACTTTAGGAGAATTTCATTCATTAGTGGAGCAATCATGCATCTTCTTATTGACACAGGTAGAGGTAGGATCCTCTGCATTTCTTTCTCCTCTTACCTATTCTCCTAATATGATGTAATCAGGAAATGTTTTTGCTGGAGTTAGCCATAATTTTTGTAAATTATGTTTTGCCTATAATACTTATCTGATCACATTACAAATAATCCTTCCTACCTGTCCCTGCAATGTGAGCATCCTTTTAGGTGTCATTAAGTTATAAAAATGCTTTAAACCAGATATTAAGGTAGTCAACTGGAAGGTAGAAAGGGAGTTAACCTATAAGAGTTGCTATCCTTTGTTTATGTAATATATATATTTAGAAAGACGTTTTTTTCATCTTTCTGGGAGGATTGGATTCAGTGGTAGTAAAGAATTTTATCCTAATGTAATGTGATCAGATAAGTATTATATGAGAAACATAATCTACTAAATAATTTGCTTTTATATAATTTTTACTATACTTTGATTGGGTATGTAATGTGATCAACTTTCATGGATACCAGATGATGCATTGTAATAGATGAGAACTATCCATACAGTTTCCCAGCAAGTTCATTTTTGATGTGTTAGTCAACTAGGTTGCATTATTGCAAACAACATTTAAATTAATATTTTTTGGTGCATAATAATAATATTAATGACTTTATTTAAAGAGGGTAACACAATCGGCTAAGAACTAATCTACCTTGAGGCGCTCATACAAAGGAATTTATTTTAGCTGCATCTCTGAAGCCCCTGGATATATTGGGTTTGGAAGAAGGAAATAGAGTGGGCATTTCTAATCTCAACTGGAATACTATTCCAGAGCAAAGTTCCAGAGTATTGGAAACTTTTTTAAAAATAATTCCTTATATGTTTTGGGAATTTTATACTGTTTGGTAGACATGGATCACAGGTGGGGAGTTTCTCATTATGTGATGACATGGTACAAGAAATTATGTTGATGTTGTCAGACAGACAGGTGTTGAATGTTTCTCAGTATTTTTTTGCAGCAACACCAAGAGAAATTAGTTGAGAAAAAAAAAGCAAAGAAAAAGAAGAAAAAGAAATCAAAACACAAAAAGAAACACAAGAAAAGGAGCAGTAGTTCAAGCTCAAGCGAAGAAGAGAGTGATTCTGACATGGATGAGGAAAAAGAAAAGGCACACAGGTTGAAAAAGGTGAATATTTGATAATTCAGTGCAGATTTGCTTCCTGCAGTATTTGATGCAAAATGTTACTGTTAAATCTCAGGAATCTTCTGTTTCCATTTGAATAAAAACTTAAAACAATGAAGCGATATGCAGCATGTCCTAATGGTATATTTTTTGTGCATGAATTATGCCAACAAAATAGAGTATAAAACAAAGTACATCGTAATAAAACATTTCAAGTCAAAAAGTTCAAGTTATCATTATTTATCAAATTTTCAGATATAAAAAAGAATTACTTTTTTCTGACTTCATATGATTTCTGTGCTAAATTAAATTATAAATTTCCATGAATATCTTGCTCAGAAAATTAATATTTCTACTCGTATTGATGCATCCAACAAGTTCATTTCTGGTGTGTTAGTAAACTAGGTTGCATTATCGCAAAGAACATTTAAATGAATATTTTTTTGTGCATGTGTTCCCCCTCACCTATTTTGTTAAAAGAAACATCAGCAATTTGCATAACTTCCTACAGAAAGTTCATTATTCAGAAATAAAAGTGAAAATTGCTTTTATTTGTTGATTTCTTACTTTTTTGCCTCACATTTTACCATGTAAGATTTGTCAGTGTATAGAGTTAAGGAGACAGCTTTATTGCTGGTCTGTTGCAGCTGGAGTCAGTCTCTTTGAAGTAATAGATCTAGATCAAATATAGCAAGTGTCAATCCAATGATTGACTGGTCTTCCTAATTCAAAAGACTGTTTGGACTATCAGCTTGCTACTAGAGGTGTATGAGTTTTTGTGCTCAGTTTTATACAAGTTTGAGTCAGCTCAATATCTGAAATGGAATAGTGAATAATTTTTTTTTGTTGGTCCATCAACTTTTGGACTAGAAATATTTGCTTAAGGATTAAATGCTGCGAACAACTGTAAACATTGTCATGTTGACCTGATTGAATGTTAATACCGATCTGGTATGTACCACTTTTTTATGACTATTGCACACTGACAGTCTTTTCCTTTCTATTGTGAAAATTTAGGCTTTTCTTAAACTGTAACAGTCATGTCACTATCAGATGAGAATGATCGGTGAATGAAAACTCTGTTAAATTTTTCAGATTAAAAGGAATATTTTAGGAAGAATTCACCACAATCTAGTTGTCCAATCTGTTAGCAACCATTACACCCTGATAATAAAGGTTGACTTTTTTATATAGGTAAAACATTCCTATGTTTACATTTCACCTTGAATTATATTTTATTGGCTATAAAAAAATTAAATATCCAGACCCTTTAACTTTCCAGACACTTTTAAAAAAAATAAAATAATTTTCAACAGTAAATAAAATGTTCAGACCAGACCAGTTTCAATCATACTTCTCAGTAACTGTTCTGGATTCAAGGCCTTAAAAAGGTATGCAAATGATGCTAATCTGCCTTTAAATATGCCTGCGAGTAGATACAACAATAGAAAAACCTTTAAACAACTTTGCAAACCTGCTGATGACAGGAAGTCTTTATGCATGAAGGTCCTTTATGTTTTTTCAAATGATGCCAATTGGCTACCAAATATTGCCACCATTAATAGAAAGGTTGACCAAATTTCACGGAGAGCATAAGGCCTTTAAAGTGTATACAAATGATGATTTGTCATCCAGTATGGTTGGCATTATTACAGATAAAAATAAAAAGCCTTTATATGTCAGAAAGCATCATACAAGTTCAGATTGCCTTTGCATTTGGCTTTTAGGCAGATGTCAGCCAGGTAAGTAGTCTCATACTCACTTGGATCTCGTTTAATACATGTAAAAAAAAAAGTTTGAACTCAGTAAAACAGTTTTGTCTTATCAGTTTTAGTTTTTAAATAATACGTTCATAAATTCCTAAATTAACATCACAATATATAATGCTGATATGTAATCCATGTATCAACATGTATTATAAAGTAACGTTTGACCATTTATAATGATATCATACTGGTGATACCCACGCCCTTATTTTTGGTAGATAACAATATGTCAAGTCATCAATATGTTCTGGTCACCACATTTAGGTTTATTTCAGTGATAAAAGAACAGTACCAAATGGTCTAAGCCAGACAATTCATGACATTACACCATTAAATATTCAGTAAAATAGATCCCTAGATAATTGTTTGGAAAGGCAAGAATGTCTTCTGAAAGAAGGAAGAACATATAATTAGTAATTTTGTGGAAATTATTCTACACTACAGTACAAAATAGAATCTTGTCTTTTTTCTAAGAAATAGTTGAGAACTTATATATTTTAAAAAAGCGTTTCACTTTTGATAATGGAATTAGTAGTGTTCTTCAAATTTAAATCTTGTTGTCTCCCCTTGTCAATAACTGCAAAAAGCAGCAGTCAGTTCTGTCTTTTACATGTAAACTAAGATGAAAATGTTTTTCATACTTCAGCACTGATGAATGCTGTATAATGGTCATCTTCTGTGGCAAAATCTTTTGGAAAATTTAGACCAAAGAGAATCCAAAATTTTTTAGTGATTTCCAGTTTGGTGGAATGTGTGACATTGGCTTTTAATATTGACTTATGCTTGTATGCAGACATCTTATTTTGAAAAATTCCTGATTCCAATTACATGTACATTCCATTGTTTTGAGTAAAATTAACTTTTAACAGCATGAAGATTACATTTTGCCATCGAATTTCAACAATCAAAATGTATTCATGTACATGTTTCGGAGACCTAATAAAATTTTTGAAAATGCTAGTATTTTTAATGTCTGTTTATAACTAATATGGTATATGGGATAGAGTAACAAGTGAAGAAATTCATTTGCATGTTAAAGTGTCTTAAGCATAGAATGGTTAAAATTCTGACATGTAAAGTTGCGCAAAATGAAACTTGTAGAAATTACAAAATTTGCTGCAATTTGTACCTTGGAAAATATTCTACTTTATAGTAATTTTCACAATATTTTCATAAATAATCTGTGATTTCTTCTAGGCTATAACGAAAGAACTGGAACACCTGAGGAGGGCAAATGAGCTCCTTGGGATGGATGAAAGAAAGCGTCCATACAACAGCATGTACGAGGTCCAGGCACCAACAGAGGAGGAAATGGAAGCGTATCGGCTGAAAAGGCAGCGAATGGAGGACCCCTTGGCGAATCTTATTTAGTCTGGCACTGTAGACTTGGACACTGTTGCCTTTAATTGACATATAGTTTTATACATTGGCAAGCAACCAATCCAGATTTTCATGAGTGATCGGGAATCACTAAACTTTTTGTTGCTCAGTTAAGTCACTGATTTTAAATGGGGATTGTGTATGTAATTTAAATATTGTGCAATGAATTGACAGGCAAATGTATCTGGATCAGTTTTTTAAAAAAACAAACCTGTTTTATGGACTTTTGAGGCAAAAGTATCCAGATCAGTTCAAAAAACCTGTTTATAGACTTTATATTTTTAAATGCAAGTATTGAAAAGGTCTAAAGACAAATATTTTGATCACCAAGAAACCCATGGAATATCAGATAATACAGTATCACAAGGAAACCCATGGAATATCAGATAATACAGTATCACAAAGAAGCCTTTTGAAGTATCAAATAATAGAGTATCACAAGGAAACCCATGGAGTATCAGATAATATAGTATCACAAGGAAATCCTTGGAGTATCAGATGTTACAGGATCACTTTACACATTTCATATGTCAAAAAATTTCAGTGATCTAATTTCACAGATCTGACATTGTTTTGGTGTATTTATTTGTGGCTTTTATATTATGCCGATATTACATTCCTGTATACTCCAGAAAAATATGTGAAAATAAAGAACAGATTGACAATAACTGAATGAAATTATGTTTTGTTAATTAGTTTTTCTGTTATGTATATTAATGATTATGATTATGTTCTTTATTGATTGATGTTTACTGATAAAATGGAAGACACAATGAAGCTTTACATTAGGAGGACCTGGGATGTTGCTTTTAACCATTTTCCAAAAAAGGACTATATTGAATTAGGGCCATTTTCTGCCTCCTCTCCAAATGTCCTTATATGATGTGTACTGTACACATGAGGTGGTTAACATTTATTTCTGACATCTGTCTTGTGTTCACATGTCCGTTGCCATGGTTACAGGGTGTCAAAAAACTATCCAAAAAACATGAAAAGTAGTCATCTTTTCCATTTACTTCTCATAGATACTGCTTTACCATGAGCAATTAACTCAGTTTCAAATTTGCAATATGCATTTTTATTATTTTAGGGGATATAAAGCTTGATAAATAAAGTTTAGTTTCTAAAACTGTTCCAAAATGGACCATCATAGACAAAAATAGAATATAAAACTTATACATCAACTGAAAACTGTTCCTCAAATACGTTGACAGAAAGGTACTTAATCATAAAATACAAAATCTGTTCCTCAATAAAATATTGTTTAACTTTATTGAATGAGGTTTAATATTATTGAATTATTTAAATGATTGTTTGATATTATTGAATATGACTGTAAACGAGGCATTAGCAGGGGCCTGTACATTCGCTTCTTTGCCAAATATATGGGTTTGTTATGTTCACTGGAAATGACAAATGCTTTTTATGTATTTATGTACTTTTATCATTATATTTTCATGGCTATACAACACACACACACTCCTACTGTGTTTCTATCTTTAGAAGAAAAAAAAATTGTCTTCCACACCCCTTGAGGTAGTCTATGGTCAAACTATAATCGATTTATAAACTATGTATTTATCCATAAAGATATAATATGGACATTAATAAGAAGTAAAACACTATTGGTTCAGCACTTTTAATGTACTTTTGAAAACTGTGAAATATCTCTTAGAAGTAATGGCATTGGAGAATACAGGAAAGAAACAGACTATAGGTCTTGTACTCTCTAGACCATTTGCATCTGTTTTTAAACCAGCGCGGGAATACTGCATTACACTGACTGCATACAGTTGTCTGTGAAATGAGAGGATGTACATATTTATAAAGAACATATACCTGTAATGAACAAATGGAAACACAATCATTTTATTATTCGTTTTGCAAATGCTATTTACCAGCACTTAGAGTCTGCAAATATGGTGATCTACATCGTGCAAGATTCAAGGCTTTATAGAATGAATGCAACTTTCAAGGAATTTTGGGAACAAGTTTGGACATAAACTTGGATGAAAAACGAGTCAAAGTAAGTATTTTTCTACCTTGTCATTGTTTAAAGTAACTATATATGACTATACTCTCTCTTTCTCTCTCTCATCCTATGCACATGTAGGCCTATATTCAATTCTTTGTAGTGACTCAAAACTGGGGCCCTCGATGGGGGTAATGAAGAAATTCAAAAATGTATAGAAAAATTTTAACGAATAGAATAACATTATATGAATATGTGTTCATATATACCATTAAAGTAAAGCTAGTCACATTATTACACTGACTAGTATAATTTTGATAGAGGTTTCGAAGGCAAATTTTGTGCATCAATATTTTAATTATGGTATACTATACGTGTAGGCCGACATGCTTGTCCATATTCCTATGCAAAAATCATCTGAATATCTCACTGTAAGGCTTTCTATGTAACTGGAGGTTCAGAGAAGTGTTAAAAAGAAAATCTATGCAAGCAAGAGACAACGAAGCATCTTATAAAAGAAACACATTCACTAAACACACATTACCTAATGGTAGCAGTTAACCAAAATTAACTGCAAATCCTGATGATTGTAATGTCCCCACTCATCCACCCACAGTATGACCCAGGGGTGATACACTCCTGCCATCTGTACGGTTGAGATGAGCAACTGTTACTGTAATTGCCATTTTTTGTGTATTTAACTTTGGACCCCTCTTAGATTCACTGGGAAGTCATCAGAGAGAATAAAAAGCATTAAAAAGAAACTAATCAGGCCAACATGGACATAGAAAGTGAAATTAATAATGAGTATGTCTTAAGAATATACCTTTTTGTATTCATTTAAATGTGGTATGTACATTGCCAGATTACCCATTAAGCATACTAAGCATGTGCTTAGGGCAATAGCCCAACAGGCGCACCAGAAAAAAATGATAATTATTTGCTGATGATAACATTGAATGAATTATATATGATCATTTTGATCTGCATGTATGAGTATTTTAATTTGGAATGGTGGCAGCACTGGTATTTTCAGCCTGTATTGGATCCACAGTGAATGGATTTTATTTTTGGAGAGGTGAGACTGGATTTTTACATGTAACAGACCTGGAAAATCCATGCATGGCATAACCTCATAGAGCCCCTCCTCTGTGAGATGCTCATTTGTATACTTAGGAGCCTGTTTGACTTGATAAATGCCCACAGTGATGTCATGCAGGTAATCAACTGATATCCTGTGGAATTCATTCACTTTCCAAGTGGATGCATCCATCTTGAAGTACAATTTGTGCATATTCAGGAAGTTGTTAAACCAGGATTTGAACCTTACTCGGTTACTGGAATTAATTCAATTTTCAAGCCAAAAAAGGTGGAAATAGTCATCATCGGATAAGGAAGAAGGAACATCAGAGTTAAAATATGACTGTTTTAATTAGCTCACACACATTTTGTACAAGTGATTTAATATCTGTTCTTGAAAAGTTTTCAAACTCTTTTGTTGCAGTGATAGATCACAGGGATTCATTAGTGAAGTAGGAGATTTCCAAATGGAATTTGCAACATCTACTATTTGACTTTATAAAAGTACTACACTCTGCAGAAGACTGGGTTATGGCACATATTGGGACATTAACAAGATGATTTTGATGCCCATATGGTCTTGTACAGACAACACAATGTCTGAGATATTGATGTCGATGGAATTTGAAGTTGAATTGATTGTGGGCCTTTTATGGCAGCATTTGAAGTGTTTTAGACCATTCACCAAATTCTCATATCTGACAAAGTCTCAAATTCTCATTTGTTGGGTGCTTTTCATACATTTGCAAGTATTAACTTTAGCAGTCATATTTAGTCTAAAATGACACACACAGCCTGCGAATTCCATATAATCTCTTCTTGTAGGGATGGAACCAGAAACCAATTTTATGAACAGTATCCAAAAAGAAACAACTTGGCTTATTATGTATTAATTATCATAATTCTTGTTTTATATCATAAATTCTTGTGTCATCCATTATGCCATGTTAGATCCCAAAATTTTTTATTTCAGAATTGTTTTGGTCTGAAGATATTGTATGCTTGATATGTTTTATGGTTAGTGCCAACTCCCCTAACATGTGTGTTTCCACTAGAAAAAAATAGGTCGATGGACATTCTTTTAGTATTATTATTAATGCTGTTATGATTATTATTATTATTATTAGTAGTAGTAGTAGTAGTATTTTTAATAGTAGTAGTAGTCATAGTAGTGGTACTTATATTCAAGCAGGATGTTCTTTGAATAAAAGATTTTATCAGTAAATGTTATTACATTTATGATTTTCAGTTGTTATAATCAGTAAGTGTATAAAGTTATGAGGTTATCATTTAATGAAATAAAGAAAATATGCCATTGCAATAAATATGCAGTATTTAGATAAATAGATTGAACAAATTTGTTTTATTTTTATTTTTGCTGGTTAGGGGGGTAGGAATAATACCATTATCCTTTTCAGTTAACAAACCATAAATCAATTCAGTTACTTTAGCTTCCATCCAGACCTTGGACATGTTTCCCACTGTTTGGATACAAAATGTGTAATTTCTAATTTCAGTAATTGCTAGAAAAACATTGATTTAGTAAGCAAGTAAAAATTTATGTCAGTCCAAAACCATTTTTTCTTGATTTGGAGGAGTGATTAGGAAAATGTGATAAAACATTAAGTCTTAAAAAATGTAGCATAAACAAACATGTATAAAAAAATTTACTATATAAATATAGTAGGAACTGAAGTATAGAGTGGATCTGGCCCCAACCCATAAATATGTTCCCCAGTCACATTAATTCTAGGGATATGAGACTGCTACCTCACAAATCCATTCCTACTAAAATATGAAAATTGTCTTTATCTGTCCAATTTAGACAAAGGGTAATAACTCGCCCATTACCTCCCATTGCCACCACCAGTTGTCACTAGCTTTTTAAATTTGTTTCTGTATTGATAACAACGTTCATTTTACCTCTGACAATTCAAGCCATCGTTGTGTTAAAATTGGACCATCCAACTTTAAATTTAGATTTATTGAGTTGGAAAATAATACTTCTACAGGTTGTATACATTATTTTTGTACAGTTTCTTCCAAATATAAGTGACATTGTCACCTTTATGTACTTCATCTATTTAAGACCACATGTCAACAGGCTATCATTAAACTCATTTCATTTATGAGTTAACACAATACTGACTCTTTTTGCTTACCCCTTTAGTAACAGGGTTGGTACTAGCGAGTTAGTATCATACTAAATTACTAATTTATGCTTTGTTTTCTCTTGTGTCATTTCATTAGTAAGGTCAACTAAGTGCATGAAATGTTCAAAACAAAGAAAGTCAACCATGACTCTTGTATTATGTGTAGTAAGTGGACAATGGAAGTCTGAGCAAAAGTATTAGTGAGTTAGTAACATGTTGAATTGGTAATTTATGCTTTTCTTTCTCTTATTGTGTTGTTGCCATATATATGTAAACTAAATGCATGAAATGCAATCAGTTCACTCGCAATTAAGACAACCATGACTCTTGTATGTACTAAGTGTTTACCATGTATGCCATGCAGTGTGTGTAAGATGTTGACAGAGAAAGTCTGGGTTACAGTATTAGCGAGTTAGTAACATGCTGAATTGCTAATTTATGCTTTTGATTTCTCTTGTGTTGTTTCAGTAGAAATGTCAACTAAATGCATGAAATACAAAAGCTGAAGGCAATAGTCCAAAAGGCATCAAAAGGGAAGGAAAGATGGACTAAGTTGAGGAAGGATAACACTGACATTGTCTGTTAAATCCAAAGTCAACCTCCATTGCAAGTCTTGTGGGGGATCCTGGGGTCCCCTAACTTAAAGTTCATCGCATGGAATTTCCGACTCATTGGGGGGAGTGTCACCAATTTTTTAGGCTGCCCAGTGGCCATAAGTTCCCACACGTCTGAGCATAGCCTTCAGGCCGTAAATCCGGATGCATGGGGCTTGTACCAGATCCACTGGATCCATTTCATAATACATCCTTGCCATCACCAGCCATCCAACCATCTCAGCATGGGGACTTTCTTGATAAAACAGTCTGGCCAGCTAGGAGTTATAGTGATCATAGTGACAGATCTGTCTGTTTAGCTGTACCGTTGGTGACAAGGGATCTTTTACAGAGGGGCTTCAGATTTCATTTATCCAACCCCCTCCCCTTTCCTCCTCTCCCCTCTTCACAGATATACCATCAGATTGGGAGAAAAATGCCTTTCTAGAACAGGAGATACATTCACTCATTGAAAAACAAGCGGTTGAGATTGTGCAAAGACCACAGTTGCTAGGGTTTTGTTCAGGGCTATTTCTTATTTGGAAGGTTAACTGCAAGTTGAGGTCAGTTGTCAATCTGAGTTGCCTCAACCAATTCATTTTGCCACCGAAATTCAAGATGGAGATGGTGAGGTCAGTGAGTCTTTCCATCCAATGGAATCAATCTCGATCTACCTAATGCATATTTTCCCATCCCTATCCACACTGCATTGTGGAAATTTCTCCAGTTTGTTTACCATGGCACAATTTATCAGTTCAGAGTCCTACCTTTTGGCCTCAATATCAGCCCTTGGGTTTTTACCAAGATTATTGATTGCGTTGCCACCCTGTTCCAATGTACAACAGTGGCAGCGTACCTGGTTGACATCCTCTAGAAACATATGGTGAGCTCTATTCTACTCCAAGGCAGAAATGTTCTCCACTTGTAGATAATCTAGGCCTTCTAGTGAACTGGGAGAAGTCCAACCTCTGTCCATGCCAGCTTTTTGTTTATCTGGGTATGGAGTTTATCACCAACCTGAATCTGGTATGGCTTCTTCATGTTCAGATAGACAGGATTGGAAAATTCATCGAGTCTGTGGCAGTGGACTTGATTCTTTTTATGCACCTATTACAAATTTCAAGTCCCCTTGATCAAACAGTCATGATCACACCTGAGATATGATCATTCCTACATAGAGGGTATCTCACTGGAGAAACCCTAAATAGAAATAAAAGTAGGTATTGATGCCAGTAAGTGTGGTTGGAGTGCCCACCTGTTGACAGACTTCACTACTGTAAGTGGCATGTGGGAGCCAGGGGAGTGACTTCTCCACATCAACATTTTAGAAATGAAGGCTGTCATCAATATCTTTAACTTCTGGAAGGATTTCCTCTTAGGCAAAATGGTCCTCATTATGTCCGACTACTTTGTGGTGGTGACCTACTTCCTCAAATCAGCCAACCTGTGTGTTCTGATTTGGCAGATTCTACATTGGTGTGACAATCTCCATATCAACATACAAATCAGAAACATTTATGGTAGACTCAATGACTTGGACAACACTCTATCCAGGAAAGGTCCAGTCCTAGAAACAGAATGATCTGTCCATCAATCAGTCTTTGTTCAGATCTGCATACATTGTGGGTGTCTCATAATCAATCTTTTTGCAACAAGGTGCAGTCACAAGTAGCTCACCTTTTTCTCTCCAGTTCCAGATTGTGGGCATTTGCCTACCCTACCAAAAATAATCCAGAAGTTACGGGGTCAGAAATGCAAGATTATTCTGATGGCCACTCAGATGGGACAAGTCCTGGGTTATCGATCTACTTGATCTTGGAGTAGATCTTACCGGCAGATTCTGGTCATCTTGAATCTCCTCAAGCAACCACAGTGACATGTGTTCCTTTCCTGCCCTCAAGATCTTCATTTCACGCTTCGCTCTTATCCAGAGAGCATTGAGAGGCAAACAATTTAAACCTCTGATCGTGGAGAGAATCTCGAGAGTAAGAAGGCCCTTCACTTGCAAGGCTTATGAAGGAATGTGGCATGTTTTCAGGGACTGGTGCCATTATCAGTAACATCATCCCTCTGAGTGCCTTAATCCCTCAACTGGCTTTTTGAAGAGAAACAGTTAGCCCTAATTACTATCAAAGGCTATGGCTCCTTAATATGAGACACATTCTGGCATCATGGTTGATGTGATATCAGGCATGATAAAGATCTGTCAGATCATTTAGCCAATTTAGATCTCAATCAACCAAAATCGTTTCCAAAATGGAATCAGTCCTGGGTTTTAACGTGGCTGAATTCAAATAAATTTGAGTCTGTAACCCACACTTTCATAAAGTTACTGTCATACAAAACATGTTTTCTGATAGCTTTAGCTTCATCTTGCAGGATGAGCAAGCTGCATGCCTTTTCTGTGAACCCAAACTGACATCAGATGTTTCATTGTCCTCTTGAAACAACGAGGGCTTTTGTAGCCAAAAATAGGTTACCATCTGTCGGTAATCAAAGATTTGTCATTTGCTTGCTCTCACGGTAAGCATGGTCCTATTTATGCACTCAAGCACTACTTGAAACAGAGACAAGTCGTGATATGTTCAAGTGCTTTTTTCTCCCAGTGAAAGCCAGTAAATAGGATATCACCCCATCAGGCCCTTTGTTTATAGCTGAAATGGGTTATACTTTTGGGTACTCAGAGGTCTCATGAAATCATATTTGCCTCATGAAGATTACTGCTCATGTGATTAGAGCAATATCTGCAAGCCTTACATTTGAACGTAACATTTTGATCCAAGATATAGCAGAAGCTGTTGGCTGGCATGCAGAGTCAACCTTCTAGAGTTTTTATCTCAAAGATTTAGCTTGACAGAGGCAAACCTTGAATCTGGTAGGTCCACTGGTGGCAGCCTAAATGACCACCAGACCCAATTAAAACAACACAGCCTATCAGGTTGTAAGTAAGAAGATTTCAGTAATTATCAACTGAACCATTTGTAGGGGTCACAAATCAAATAACCATAGTCTTAGTTTGTAATTAGGAAAACGGGTTATCGTTCCCATGGGGAATCCATCCATCATTCTATAGAAGGATACCCGAGGTAAGATGCTCAGCATTTCCTCTGAGAATACTTATGCAATCACATTACTTAAACCCCTCCCAACCACCACACCATGTGAGCATATTCATTAGTATATCACTCTGCTAAATAACTAGTCACACCAGGAAATGACAAAGAGAGGTAATGGGCAAGAGTTTTTGCCCTTTGTCTATATGAGATCATCTGAAGATGATTTTCATTGTTTAATAGGGCTGGATTCACGAGGTAGCAGACTAATATCCCTAACATTAATGTGATTGGGTAAGTATTCTCGGAGAAACACAATTTGCTCTCTGAGTGAGTGATAACTGATTCCCACCTATATGGGGAGGCTAATTTTGGCTTTTATAGCTGGAATTTTAGCTTGAGAGGGCTGGATTTGCAAGTTAGTTATCATACTCCTAAAGTATTATGATCTGATGAACATTTTTTACTCCCAATATTGGTTTTTCTTGGTAAGGAAACACCAAAACTTCAACTGAAGAGTATCTAGTACTGTCTGTATTTGCTTATTAGTCAGTCCAACGGCAAAAAAAAACAAAATGGTGACCCGCCATTGCATGATGGGCTGGTAGATAGGGTTATATGTTATTCGTTCTACTGATTACCTCAGACTGCATAATGCATGAGTAGATCTTGGTCTGAGCAGTTGTACTTGATTTATAAGCAAGTATATATGGTATAGGGGTTGTCATCTAGTTTTAGCAATGAGAAGTAATTATAATAGTATTCAGAAGTTGTTTTTTTATATATATGCTGCTTGCATTGTCTATATGATATAGAAATGAAAGTCATTATTTGCCTTTAAGAAGGGCTTCATTTGAGAGGTCATGGAGTTTATATTCTAATGTTATTGTGATCGGGTAACTATTCCTAGTGAAACACACTCTAAAATTCTCCTCTTTGAATTTATTTCCAGATTTTCAGAAGTAACTTAAAAAATTTAACCTTCAGATATTTAGTGACGGCTGAAGTGTCATAGAATGTTATTTTGAATGTCAGTCTTTCCATGAATTATATTTTCTTCATACATCTAGCCAAAAACTTACCAGAATTATGATTTCCTCAGAATCACCCTCAGGGAGTTAGAGTTATTTGACTTGCATTGGAAGTAAGGATGTTCCACTTGAATATGCACATAACTGCCCATAGATCGTAGGAAAATGAGTCTGTTCCATTATACTTGAAGTCATGAAGTACAGTGTGAATCAGGTCTGAGTCTGTTCCTTTTTACTTGAAGTCATGAAGTACAGTGTGAATCAGGTCTGAGTCTGTTCCATTATACGTGAAGTCATGAAGTACAGTGTGAATCAAATCTGAGTCTGTTCCTTTATACTTGAAGTCATAAAGTACAGTGTGAATCAAATCTGAGTCTGTTCCTTTATACTTGAAGTCATAAAGTACAGTGTGAATCAGGTCTGAGTCTGTTTCATTATACTTGAAGTCATAAAGTACAGTGTGAATCAGGTCTGAGTCTGTTCCATGATACTTGAAGTCAAAGTACAGTGTGAATCAGGTCTGAGTCTGTTCCTTTATACTTGAAGTCATGAAGTACAGTGTGAATCAAATCTGAGTCTGTTCCTTTATACTTGAAGTCATAAAGTACAGTGTGAATCAAATCTGAGTCTGTTCCTTTCTACTTGAAGTCATGAAGTACAGTGTGAATCAAATCTGAGTCTGTTCCTTTATACTTGAAGTCATAAAGTACAGTGTGAATCAGGTCTGAGTCTGTTCCATGATACTTGAAGTCAAAGTACAGTGTGAATCAGGTCTGAGTCTGTTCCTTTATACTTGAAGTCATGAAGTACAGTGTGAATCAAATCTGAGTCTGTTCCTTTATACTTGAAGTCATAAAGTACAGTGTGAATCAAATCTGAGTCTGTTCCTTTCTACTTGAAGTCATAAAGTACAGTGTGAATCAGATCTGAGTCTGTTCCTTTCTACTTGAAGTCATAAAGTACAGTGTGAATCAGGTCTGAGACTGCTACGTTATGCTTGAAGTCATAAAGTACAGTGTGACTCAGATCTGCCCTTCATTTTACCATGGCACATCTCGGTTTCTGCTGTTTGCAGTTGATGGTGTGTTATGCACAGATAAGGTATTTAATATGTGGAGAGAACAAAATAAGTGGATTTTGTATGCACACTGATGCATGTTCATAAAAATTAATAAATCAACTTTCAACTTAAGAATATCGGACTGTTTCGAGAAAACGTGGAAACTCCATGCCATGATTGCATACATTCTTGTAATACTTGCTGTTGTTTTGAGGTTTAACACCATTTTCAGTGCAAGATAGGCTGTACAAGGCAGCCAATATAACTGGTGGAGGAAGAACCTAGGAAAACCCTGGTAAGAACTACCAGCCCACAGGAAGCTACTACCAGCTTTCTCACATACCCAAACTGGATGAGCCTGAGACTTGAACCAATGCAGACAGATGGGATGGCAGTGATCATTAAAGGCAAACACTTTTGACCACATGGCCTACCAGGGCCCTTTCTTGTAATTCTGATTGCATACTAAGTCTAGATATTTTTATCTTAATGAAAAGAATAGATTTGTTAAATTACTTACTTGTTTATAGTTTGTAACATGAATTGATTGACTGATTATATGGTGGTAGTCAGCACATGAAAGACCTTTTAGTGCCTAGGCAGTGAAGGAGTTGAGCTTAAATAATGATTTAATACAAATTTTGCATGTAAAATTTGGAGATGATTATGTGCTCAGTTGACAAATTTATTGAAAGTTCCTGATCAGTTTCTTAATGTTTATTTTATTATACATGTTTTGTATCAATAAATGTATCAAACTTGTACCCAGACATCTTAATCTACTTCAGTGTTTGCCTGGGAGGCCTATGAATATGGTACAGATATCCATGTCCAGGCTGACCCCACAAAGTTGGAACTCCTGACTCGTGAGGTGGAGAAAAGGAAGGACAAGTCAAAGACAACAGCAAAGCAAAGCATTCTAGACAAATATGGAAGCCAGGAATACTTGGAGGCACTACCCAAACAGCTACTGCTGGCTCAAACGGAATGCATACATTAAAAATGTTTGTCTCCCCTTTTTTTGTTGTTTTACAGAGCAGGGTTTCCAGAGTGGTCACATTTGTCAGGCATGCTCATTAGATGAGCCTCAATGATTGGCTACTAACTCCACATGTTATATATTGCACATATGAGGCCCCTAGTTGTTTGGGATGTAATGATATTCCAGTATGTATCACAAACACGTATTTGTCAACCATTAAGCTTTTGGCATAGTCATTAGGTTATTTTTCACTAAATTATATCTTACATTAGGTTGTATGAAGATTATTCTGAAGATGTATTAAAAAAGAAAATAAAGCAGTTAAAAGTTGTCCTAGACACAGAATGGTCTGTCCTTTTAATCGGTCTTCATTTGGATCTGTGCACTTTGTGGGTGTCTGATAATCAATCTTTTTGCAGCAAGGTACAGTCACAAGTAGCTCACCTTTTTCTCTCCAGTTCCTGATTGTGGGCATTTGCCTACCCTACCAAAAATAATCCAGAAGTTACGGGGTCAGAAATGCAAGATGATTCTGATGGCCACTCTCAGATGGGACAAGTCCTGGGTTATCAATCTACTTGATCTTCCGGTAGATCTTCCTGGAAGATTCTGGTCATCCTGAGTCCTCAAGCAACCACAGTGACATGTGTTCCTTTACAGCCCACAATCTTCATCTTCATGCTTCACTCTTATCCAGAGAGCATTAAGAGACAAACAATTTAAACCTCTGATCGTGGAGAGAATCTCGAGAGTAAGAAGGCCCTTCACTCGCAAGGCTTATGAAGGAATGTGGCATGTTTTCAGGGACTGGTGCCATTATCAGTAACATCATCCCTCTGAGTGCCTTAATCCCTCAACTGGCTCTTTGAAGAGAAACAGTTAGCCCCAATTACTATCAAAGGCTATGGCTCCTTAATATGAGACACATTCTGGCATCATGGTTGATGTGATATCAGGCATGATAAAAATCAATTGGATCATTTAGCCAATTTAGATCTCAATCAACCAAAACCATTCACTGTTTCCAAAATGGAATCTGTTCTGGGTTTTAACATGGCTGAATTCAAATAAATTCGAGCCTGTAGCCCAAACTTTGATAAAGTTACTGTCATACAAAACATGCTTTCCGATAGCTTTAGCTTCATCTTGCAGGGTGAGCAAGCTGCATGCCCTTTCTGTGAACCCAGACTGACTTCAAATCAGATCAGATGTTTCATTGTCCTCTTGAAACAACGAGGGCTTTTGTAGCCAAAAATAGGTTACCATCTGTCGGTAATCAAAGTTTGCTTGCTCTCAGGTTGAGAGCAGCAGCCAAGTATGGTCCTATTTGCACGCTCAAGCACTACTTGAAACAGAGACAAGTCGTGATATGTTCAAGTGACTTTTTCTCCCAGTGAAAGCCAGTAAATAGGATATCACCCCATCAAGCCCTTGTTCATGGCTGAAATGGGTTATACTTTTGGGTACTCAGAGGTCTCATGAAATCATATTTGCCTCATGAAGATTACTGCTCATATGATTAGAGCAGTGTCTGCAAGCCTTACATTTGAACGTAGCATTTTGATCCAAGATATAGCAGAAGCTGTTGGCTGGCATGCAGAGTCAACCTTCTAGAGTTTTTATCTCAAAGATTTAGCTTGACAGAGGCAAACCTTGAATCTGGTAGGTCCACTGGTGGCAGCCTAAATGACCACCAGACCCAATTAAAACAACACAGCCTATCAGGTTGTAAGTAAGAAGATTTCAGTAATTATCAACTGAACCATTTGTAGGGGTCACAAATCAAATAACCATAGTCTTAGTTTGTAATTAGGAAAACGGGTTATCATTCCCATGGGGAATCCATCCATCATTCTATAGAAGGATACCCGAGGTATAGGTCATATGCTTAGCATTTCCTCTGAGAATACTTATGCAATCACATTACTTAAAACCCTCCCAACCACCACACCATGTGAGCATATTCGTTAGTATATCACTCTGCTAAATAACTAGTCACACTAGGCAATGACAAAGAGAGGTAATGGGCAAGAGTTTTTGCCCTTTGTCTATATGAGATAGTCGGAAAAAGATGATTTTCATTGTTTAATAGGGCTGGATTCATGAGGTAACAGACTAATATCACTAATATTAATGTGATTGGGTAAGTATTCTCGGAGAAACACAATTTACTTAAAAATTTGTTATCTAAGGGAGAGACAACTCTGATTCCCACCTGTATGGGCAGGCACATTTTGGTTCTTATAGCTGAAATTTCTTGTGGGGGCTGGATTTGCAAGTTAGTTATCATACTCCGAAAGTATTATGATCTGATGAACAGTTTTAACTCCCAAAATTGGTTTTTCTTGGTAAGAAAATACCAAAACTTCAACTGAAGAGTATCCAGTACTGTCTATACTTGCTTATTAGTCTAGTCCAACTGCAAAAAAAACAAAATGGTGACCTGCCATTGCATGATGGGCTGGCAGATAAGGTTATTCGTTCAACTGAATACCTCAAACAGACTGCATAATGCATGAGTAGATCTTGGTCTGGGCAATTGTACTTGATTGATAGGCAGGTATATATGGTATAGGGGTTGTCATCTAGTTTTAGCAATGAGAAGTAATTGTAATAGTATTCAGAAGTTGTATTTTTATATATATGCTGCTTGCATTGTCTGTATGATATAGAAATGAAAGTCATTATTTGCCTTTCAAAAGGGCTTCATTTGAGAGGTCATGGAGTTTATATTCTTATGTTATTGTGATCAGGTAACTATTCGTAGTGAAACACACACTAAAATTCTCCTCTTTGAATTTATTTCCAGATTTCAGAAGTAACTTAAAAAATTTAACCTTCAGATATTTCAGTGACGGCTGAAGTGTCATAGAATGTTATTTTGAATGTCAGTTTTTCCATGAGTTATATTTTCTTCATACATCTAGCCAAAAACTTACCAGAAGTATGATTTCCTCAGAATCTCCCTCAGAGAGTTCAGAGTTATTTGACTTGCATTGGAAGTAAGGATGTTCCACTTGATTATGCACATAACTGCCCATAGGTTAATCCCATATCTGCAGATACATAATGGCCTTGCAGATCTGAGTCTGTTCTGTTCTACTTGAAGTCATAAAGTACAGTGTGAATCAGATCTGAGTCTGTTCCTTTCTACTTGAAGTCATGAAGTACAGTGTGAATCAGATCTGAGTCTGTTCTGTTATGCTTGAAGTCATGAAGTACAGTGTGAATCAGATCTGAGTCTGTTCCATTATACTTGAAGTCATAAAGTACAGTGTCAATCAGATCTGAGTCTGTTCCTTTCTACTTGAAGTCATGAAGTACAGTGTGAATCAAATCTGAGTCTGTTCCATTATACTTGAAGTCATAAAGTACAGTGTGAATCAGGTCTGAGTCTGTTACATTATACTTGAAGTCATGAAGTACAGTGTGAATCAAATCTGAGTCTGTTCCATTATACTTGAAGTCATGAAGTACAGTGTGAATCAGGTCTGAGTCTGTTACATTACACTTGAAGTTATAAAGTACAGTGTGAATCAGATCTGCCCTTCATTTTACCATGGCACATCTCGGTTTTTGCAGTTTGCAGTTGATGGTGTGTTATGCACAGATAACATATTTAATATGTGGAGAGAGCAAAAAAAGGATTTTGTATGCACACTTATGTATTTTCATAAAAATTAATAAATCAGCATTCAACTTGAGAATAGCTGACTTGTAGCAAGAAAACGTCGAAACTCTACGCCATGATTGCATACAATCTTGTAATTCTTGTTGTTGTTGGAGGTTTTATACCATTTTCAATGCAAGATAGGCTGTACATGGCAGCCAGTATAACTGGTGGAGGAAGAACCTAGGAAAACCCTGGTAAGAACCACCAGCCCACAGGAAGCTACTAGCAGCTTTCTCACATACCCATATTGGATGAGCCTGAGACTTGAACCAATGCAGACAGAGGTGGGATGGCAGTGATCATTAAAGGCAAGCACTTTTGACCACTTGGCCTACCAGGGCCCTTTCTTGTAATTCTGATTGCATACTAAGTCTAGATATTTTTATCTTAAGAAGTCTTAATGAAAAGAATAGATTTGTTAAATTACTTACTTGTTTATAGTTTGTAACATAAATTGATTAACTGATTATATGATGGTAGTCAGCACATGAAAGACCTTTTAGTGCCTAGGCAATGAAGGAGTTGAGCTTAAATAATGATTTAATGCAAATTTTGCATGTAAAATTTGGAGATGATTACGTGCACAGTTGACAATTTTATTGAAAGTTCCTGATCAGTTTCTTAATGTTATTTTTATTCTACATGTTTTGTATCAATAAATGTATCAAACTTGTACCCAGACATCTTAATCTACTTCAGTGTTTGCCTGGGAGGCCTATGAATATGGTACAGATATCCATGTCCAGGCTGACCCCACAAAGTTGGAACTCCTGACTCGTGAGGTAGAGAAAAGGAAGGATGAATCAAAGACAACAGCAAAGCAAAGCATTCTAGATAAATACGGAGGCCAGGAATACTTGGAGGCCCCACCCAAACAGCTACTGCTGGCTCAAACGGTATGCATACATTAAAAATGTTTTCTCCCCTTTTTTTGTTGTCTTACAGAGCCTGATTTCCAGAATGGTCATATAAATGTCAGGCATGCTCAGTAGATGAGCTTCAATGAATTTCCACTAACTCCATATGTTATACATTGCACATATGAGGCCCCTAGTTGTTTGGGATGTAATGATATTCCAATATTATCACCAACACATATTTGCCAACCATTATGCCTTTGGCATAATCATTAGGTTATTTTTCACTATATCTTTCACTAGGTTGTATAGGGATTATGCTGAAGATGCATTAAAGAAGGAGAAAAAAAAACAGTTGAAAGTTGTATTTTTATTATCGTCGTTTTAATCCAATACATCGTATAAATTTGGGAATATTTTAGAAAAGAAGGCTACTGCATAAAAATAGCATAAGAGTAGACTGTCCCTTGTAGACCAACATGTACTTTACTAATACTCTTATTATTTTCAATTTATAGCAGATGCATATGACAGATTTCCAAGAAACATATGGGTTTCTTCAATTTGAAATCTTGTGTAGCATATTCATCATATTAATTAAGAGTATTGGCTATTGGACCAGACTGTACTTTAATAAATGGTGCAGGATGTTAAGTGAAACAGGCTTTCTCAGTGTGACTCAGTGTGATGTTAACTGACAGAAAAATGTCAGAGATTATTTGAAACTTTTAAACATATTGGATTAGAAAAGGACAATTAAATAAGTCAGAGCATCATAATGCTTGTTGCAGGATTTGTGGAGTTGGCTTTACAGTCACTCATTGAAAGTTGGACTGGTAGACTATACATAATTTCAATATGTTTTGAACTTGTATTCTGGTACTGATACACCTGGATTTTGCCAGTTTGTGACTGGCAGCAGATCCAGGTTAGTAGCAAAAGTACATGTACATTTTTCATACAGTTTATTGTAATTAAGGCATGTAATATAGATTTTACTTTCTATCTTCATTTTATACTTTTTTGCCACTTAGATTAAACTTATACACTCTAGGGCTTGGCAGGAATGCAAATATTACCGGTAAGCTTATACCACTCTAGGGATTGGCAGGTATGCAAAAAAGTGCACCACCTGCCACTGCTGTTACAAAGGGTCCTTCCTCAGGGGCAATGTTCTGGGCTAGTCTCCCAGCAGGTAGAGAAGAATGCTGAACCACAACCATTGGGGCAATGTTCTTGGCTAATCTAACAGCAGGTAGAGAAGAATGCTGAACCACAATCACTGGAGCAATGTTCTGGGCTAGTCCAGCAGCAGGTAGAGAAGAATGCTGAACCACAATCACTGGTGCAAAGAGGGGCTATCAAAATGAGCTGCATAGTGGTGGTCTTTATTTTTTGAAGTACTTGTGGCTGTCTTTTCTGGGACTGGGAAAATGTAAATGGGAAGATTATTGCTTGTCATACTGATATTAAAATGCAGTTTTTTGGGGTGGGGGTAAAACTATATTTAATGATGCAGTAATTACCTGCCTTTAATGCCAGATTCCCTCCAGCAGCCCTTCACTGGTGTGTCACTAGTGGTCTACATGCTTGAAAAAATATGAAGACTACTTGGCATGCACCAGACTGCAGGGTTGACTTCTATAAATTTCTGGAAAGTAATCCAAAGAGAGAATGAATTCTCATCATATGAATGAGGGTACCTTCTATCCCAGAAAGAGAAAGCTATACAGTAGCATCAAGAAAGTATTATGTCATTAAAATTAGTTCCCCGCCCCCCCCCCCAAAGTACATATTTGTACACGGTAAACAAAAATGGTTTGCATACCACTGCTAAGTTTATGACAGACACGATTGCTACCTCCTTGAACCTTGATTTGGCATTGCTAGCCATTTTTTGACTGGTCAAAAAGCAGATAGGGATCATGGTAGTAAATTCTCTGCCAATGTAATGAACAAGGATGCACATCATATGATGGCTAATGCACTGATGGCGTCTGCTAACCTGGATCTCCTGAGATAATATGCATGCCTGCCTTCATCTGCCCTTGAGCCACATCATGCCCTTGCCCTTTGGTTGGCATCTTTTGGCACAAAAATTGTGGAAGTACATAAGCAGGCATCATTAAAGAGCCTCTTCAACTTGCCCTGCCAGCTGCACCAACTTTCATGCCAAACCAGTCAGCCACAGCAAAGAGATTATCACTGGCAAATGGAAAGAGGCCAAATAATGTTCAATGGCAACAACTGCATATTTTAATGAACTATATATTTTCCACAAGCAAATCTTGAAAATTGAGTCAGGAATACATACCTGCCATAACTTTTATAGCTCATTTTTACTGGTGCCTGGCAACACAATATCATGGGCCAGTAACTGGTAAAATCTCTATTCCAGTTGGGTAGTGACATTGTGCCCACAATGGCTAGTTTGGAAGCTCACACCCACCTACCACCACCCCAATTGTTGTGTTTGGTTGGTATCATCACACTTACATAGGGCTTAATGGGTGAAAATGTACACCTTCTGTTCTTCAAAATGGCACTTGATAATTGTTTGTGGTTTCATGAAGATGGGAAGTGTGATGCAGTAGTCAGAGAATAGCTCACCTAGTAATAAGATGAAGTGAGGTTATGGTGTGGCTTATGTCTGTTTACTGTGTCTCTCACCATTGTTATTTACAACTTCTCAAAACTGACCAGGCCAAATAGGATCAACTTGGTAGGAATGTTTCTCAGGACATGTTTTACCAAAATTGAGTTATGGATGGCTTCCTTTGCAGCAGTGTCTACCAACAGTATAAAATTCCCAAACCAAGTAAGGAATTATTTAAAAAAGTTTCCAATACTCTGGAATAGTATTCCAGTTGAGATTAGAAATGCCCACCCACTCAACTAAAATAAATAAATTCCTTTGTATGAGGACCTCAAGGTAGATTAGTTCTTAGCTAATTGTGTTACCCTCTTAAATAAAGTCATTATTATTATTATTATTATTATGCACAAAAAATATTAATTTATTTTTTTTACATGTATGCAAATATCCAGCCTTAAAGCCAGATGCAAAGGCAATCTGATATTTTCTGACATAAAAAGGCTTTTTATATTTATTTGTAATAATGCCAACCATACTGGATAGCAAGTCATCATTTGTATACACTTTGTTGTTGTTGTTGTAGGGTTTGATGCCATTTTTCAGCACAAGATAGGCTATACATGGTGGGCAGTATAAATGGCGGAGGAAGAACCCGGGAAAACCCCGGAAAGAACCACTGACCCATGAGAAGCTACTGACAAGCTTTCTCACATAACCCCATGAGCCGAATCCAAGACTCGAACCCATGCAGACAGAGGTGAGATGGCAGTGATCCTTAACGGTGAGCGCTTTAGACCACTCAGCCACTCGGGGGCCCCTGTATACACTTTAAAAGGCTATGAACTTGATGGTATATGGGATTGAGTAACAAGTGAAGACAATTCATTTGCATGTTAAAGTGTCTTAAGCATAGAATGGTTAAAATTCTGACATGTAAAGTTTTACACAAAATGAAACTTGTAGAAATTACAAAATTTCCTGCAATTTTACCTTGCAAAATGTTGCACTTTATAGTTATTTTGACAATATTTTCATAAATATTCTGTGATTTCTTCTAGGCTATAACGAAAAAACTGGAACACCAGAGGAGGGCAAATGAGCTCCTTGGGATGGATGAAAGAAAGCGTCCATACAACAGCATGTCATGTGTGAGGTCCAGGCACCAACAGAGGAGGAAATGGGAGCATATCAGCTGAAAAGGCAGCAAATGGAGGACCCCATGGCAAATCTCATTTAGTCTGGCACTGTGGACTTGGACACTGTTGCCTTTAATTTACATGTAGTTTTATGCATGGGCAAACAACCAATCCAGATTTTCATGAGTGATCGGGAATCACTATACTTTAATGGGGATCATGTATGTAATTTAAATATTGTCCATTAAATTGACAGGCGAATGTATCTTGATCAGTTTTTACAACAAAAAAAACCTGTTTTACGGACTTCTGAGGCAAAAGTATCCAGATCAGTTCAAAAAACCTCTTTATAGACTTTATGTTTTTAAATGCAAGTATTGAAAGTAACTGAATCAAATTATGTTTTGTTAATTAGTTTTTCTGTTCTATATGTTAATGATTATGATTATGTTTTTTATTGATTGATGTTTACTGAGAAGATGGAAGACACTATGAAGCTTTACATTAGGAGGACCTGGGATGTTTATGTTGCTTTTAACCATTTTCCAGCATTTGTATAGACTGATGGCGCCAGTTTGACTTAAACTTGGTCTTTCACTTGCATCATATTGGTGGGAGCACCTTGTATAAAGTGATGGCCCATTTGACTTGGTCTTTCACTTTCATCATATTGGTGGGAGCATCCTTATATAGAGTGATTGCCCCTGTTAGATTTGGTCCTTCACTTGCATCATATTGGTGGTAGCATCCTTGTATAGAGTGAGGACCCCTGTTAGATTTGGTCCTTCAGTTGCATCATGTTGGAGCATCCTTGTATAGAGTTATGGCCCCTGTTAGATTTGGTCCTTCAATTGCATCATCTTGGTGGTAGCATCCTTGTATAGAGTGATGGTCCCTGTTTGACTTGGTCCTTCACTTGCATCATTTTGGTGGGAGCGTCCTTGTATAGAGGTATGGCCCCTGTTTGACTTGGTCCTTCAGTTGCATCATGTTGTTGGAGCATCCTTGTATAGAGTGAAGGCCCCTGTTTGACTTGGTCCTTAACTTGCATCATATTGGTGGTAGCATCCTTGTATAGAGTGAGGGCCCCTGTTAGATTTGGTCCTTCAGTTGCATCATGTTGGAGCATCCTTGTATAGAGTTATGGCCCCTGTTAGATTTGGTCCTGCAATTGCATCATCTTGGTGGTAGCATCCTTGTATAGAGTGATGGTCCCTGTTTGACTTGGTCCGTCACTTGCATCATTTTGGTGGGAGCGTCCTTGTATAGAGGTATGGCCCCTGTTTGACTTGGTCCTTCAATTGCATCATGTTGTTGGAGCATCCTTGTATAGAGTGATGGCCTATGTTTGACTTGGTCCTTCACTTGCATCATTTTGGTGGGAGCGTCCTTGTATAGAGTGATGGCCCCTGTTTGACATGGTCCTTCGATTGCATCATGTTGTTGGAGCATCCTTGTATAGAGTGATGGCCCCTGTTTGACTTGGTCCTTCAATTGCATCATATTGTTGGAGCATCCTTTTATAGAGTGATGGCCCCTGTTTGATTTGGTCCTTCAATTGCATCATATTGTTGGGAGCATCTTTGTTGTATGGATATTTTTCTAGTTCTTAGACATTATTTCCCCACATTGATATACCATATTTACTGATAAGTCAAGTCCAGCATAGACCCTGATGTGCCATTACACAATGTGCCAGCAGATCACAGTCTATGTTATTTGTTGTATTGATTACTCCTAACAAACTGCATAGACCCAGATCTGCCAGTGCATTGTGTGATGGCAAAGCTGGGTCTGTTCAGTTGCAGTTGGATTCGACCTATAGGTGAGTATATACTGTACTAACAATTTCAGAATTACATGTGACTTTATTTTGTTACTGGTAGAGTGTGGAAGTCACTTGGGCTCATTTCATATGGGAAGTTTTTATATTTTTTAAGAGGATAATGTACATAATTTCCATTTATGAGAACATTGTAATAATTTCCATTTCTAACAACAAACTTGTGCTTCTTGCTTCCTATGAGACACAGTTGATATGAATCATGTGTGTATTCTGGTTCTGTTATAAAATTAGGTGGCCACTATTAATGTCCTGTGTTATTCTTCCATTCTGGAATGCAAAATCACTTACACAGTCTGCTTGCTGTCCCCAGACTGGCTATCAAATTCATTTTGAGCCAACTAAAATATTTAAATTATTCTTGGGCATATTTCTGTATAATTTACAAAGAACTTGATGAGGTTTTATTTAATTTTCTTGGTCTTTTACTGCAAAAGTTCACAAACATGATTTTGTGAGGAATTACCACACACATTTTACTCAATACATTAAACAGCAAAGGGACATGATGTGACTGGTTGCTGACCTAGGCTGACCTGTCATGATGTGCATAGAATGTAGTGACATTGCCACAGTGCTAATTTGCCTACAGTATACATGTGTTTGGTATTTTTAGAGGTGGGGTACTCATTGTTATTGGCTGCTCCTTTTTTATGAACTTCCAGATGTGATGGATGTACCTGAAAATGATGGTAATAAAGAACATTTTTAAATTTGAAAATCAAAACTTGGAGTATTGATATGCATAGTTTATACTTATATTTCAACTCAAATGAGAGTTCTGTTCAATACATGAGAATGAGATTTAGTCAGGATTAATAAGAACCTTATTAGGTATCATGTTTAAGATCTTAAAATTATAAGTCGTTTTAAAATTATCATCTCCTTTTCATATTCAGCATATGTACATCAAATGCTATTTGAAATAGACTTTAATAACAAGACAAGTTGCATTTGAATTTTTGGGTTGGTGTTCTGTAGAGGAATTTGTTTTCTTCTACATATGTGTGTAGGGGGGGTGTATGTGGGCATGCATCTGGGGGGTGTGTGTAAAATTTTCATAAATTTATATAAGATTTTGAAATTGGGTTAAAAAAAACAATACAAACGCTGATAATTCTGTGCAACTAGTTTCGCATTTAATGTATGCTTCTTCAAGCAAAAAATGTTTTGAAAGAAACAGATGACATCTTTATATTTTAAAATAATTATGTCATTACATAACATCATAAATAATATGCATCATCATAGCAATTTTATAAATGTGACAGGATCTAAAAGATACATGAGTCTCTAATGAAACCTGAATCAGTAAAATAATAAAATATAATAGAGACAAACAGTCATACATATAATTATATTGTTATAAAGGATATACAATTTATCAATTTAAAAAAAAAATATTTTATACAGTTTTATATAGTGCATTGGTATTAAGGCCATTAGGATACAAAGTATCCAATTTATGAATCCATTAAGTTTCTTTTATGAATCTATTCATGTCTCTATGCACAATATCTATTGGCATGAAAGAAAAATTGAGTAGAGAGTGATTATTGGTATTAAAATGTGTTGAAATGTTGGAGGAAAACTGAGGATCTCTATAATTTTTTATATGAAAGCGATGATTATTCATTCTCTTAGAAACTTGTTGAAGTGTTTGTCCAACATATTGCATATTACATTTTTTACAGGTTATCAAATAAATCACATCAGTTGATACGCAGTTAGTGTTATAACAGAGAGAAAATACCTCTTTTATATTAGCACTGCTGAAAGAAGTACTTTCTCTTATGTTTGCACATTGAGAGCACCGGATGACGAAAATTGTCTTTTTTTCTGTCTGTTTAGTTCTAATTAGAAAATCTTGCAAATTCTTGGGTCTCCTATAAGCAAGAATTGGTTTATTGTTGTAAAGTGATTTTACACTGTTTTTATTTGATAAATTTAGGAGACTCCAATATTTATTAATTATAAGGCCTATATTAAGTAATGAAGAATTTATACTGTATTGTGAAAGGAATTATATTTTTCTCTATTGTACATTTTGTTGTGCATGTTGAGTAACATTACGGACTTTGTTCAGCGCAGAATCAATTATATGTGTAGGATAATTTCTGTTTGGGAAATACGTTTTTAAATCATTCAATGAATTTTGTAATTGACAATCATCTGAAATTATGCATCTGTATCTTTTGGCCTGGCTATATGGTATACCGTTTTTACATGACATGGGATGACATGAAGAATATTCCACATATTGGTGGATATTAGTTTCCTTGACATGAATATTTGTAGAGATAGTGTTATCAATATTTTGTATTACATTTACATCTAAAAATGAAACATGCGTACTAGATGTAGTAGAAGTAAATTTAATCGTCGGGTGAAAATGATTTAGGCGATCAATGAATTTTTTTCAGTTCTTCAGTTGAATGGTTCGTGATCATAAATATGTCATCGAAAAATCTAAACCAAACAGATGGATTAAACTTTTCGTTTTGAAGAAAATCTTTTCCTAATTTACCCATGAAAAGAGAAGCCTATGAAGGAGCCATAGGACTACCCATTGCTGTACCCATTATTTGTATGTAATTTGTATTATTAAATTGAAAATAATAATTTTCTAAGATAAGTTTTATTATTTTACAAATATCTTCACTAGATAGTGTGCTATTATTAGGATTATTATCAAGAAGATATTTACACTCTTCAATACCATCTGTATGCGGAATGTTGGTATATAGTGATGGTACATCTAATGATACCAGGATTGAGTTATCAGATAGCTGTGGAATAGACTTCAACTTTGTAATGAAATAGTAGTATCTTTAATGTATGAAGGAAGTGATTTCATTAAAGGTTGTAAAACACTATCAATAAATTTGGATAGGTTTTCAGTATATGAATTACAACCTGATATAATGGGTCATCCTGGATAATTTAAAGGTAAATTATGGTCAGGATTTTTATGAGTTTTGGGTAATATGTAGAATTGAGGTGTATGTATGTTAAGAGGGAAAGTATCAAATTCCTCGCATATGGAATTATTATTTTTAGTGATCTCATTAATGCATGTTGAAATTGTTGATTTAATTTCTATCAACGGGTCTTTGTTAATATGTTTGTAGTATTTTTCATCATTTAATTGACATTCAACTTCTTTAACATAATCTTCTTGATTCATAATAATAATGGTGTTTGATTTATCAGCCTTTTTAATCACTATACTGTTGTTATTCATTAGATTATATAAAGACTTAATTTCGTCCTTAGAAATATTACTATAATATCATTTTTGATGATTCCCATGTAATATCTCTTTTGTGATCGCATCAATATAGAAATCTAAATAGGAATCACGTCCACTAGGTGGTGTAAAAGAGGATTTAATTGTGTTGAAATAACCCATTTATTTTTAAGAAAGAAAATAATCCAATTTACCCTCTGAATTGTTGCATGCATTATCAAAAAAAAATTCTTTTAATTTTATGTGTCTAGAAAAATTAAAAATTTCTTCCGCTAATTTAATTTGTAATATTTCGGTTTGGGACAAAATTTTAGCCCTTTGCCCAACAGTATATAGTCATTATCAGTTAATCTTCTATGTGAGAGGTTTAACATGGTTTCTGTACCTCTCTTAATTTGTTTTCTTCGCTTTTTTTCTTTTCTCCACTCTCTTCTACTTTTGAATCTATGGAACCTCCTATTCTTTTTTCTTGTGATGTCGTCTTTATTAGTCCTTGTAAAATCTTTACCAGGTTTGTCAATGTCTTTCTCATGGTCCCTGTTTCTGATTCCACCACCCACCCACCCCGTTTTACGATTTCTGCGTATGTCTTCTTTGTTGTGCCCTGTGTTATTTGCTGTTGTTCATCATGTTGATTCTTGTTTGAATTTACAAAATTCCTATTTACGTTGACTCTTTGGTTTACTGATGTTTTGGGAGGTGCTATATGTGTATTACTGTTCCTTGCTGCAGTTTCTTTGGATTTTGAATACTTCCTTTCTTGCCAATCCTTACTCTGTTGTTGTGATGATTTGTTGCTTTTCTGCTTCTGCTTTTTCAGTTGTTTATGGATTATATCCTGTTCTCCAGTTTTTTCAGCTTGTTTACTTTTTTCTTGTTTACTCTTTTGTAAATTGTTCAGATTTTCATTCTGCTTCAGAAGTATATTATTTTTCATTGAATCTGTTTTCTGATATTGATCAAAATTTAATAGGCTTTGCCCATCTAGTTTCTTCTTCATTTCATCCCTAACATTTTCCATCTGCTTTCCTAAGTTTAGTGATCTATTTTGTTCATCTGCTAATCTCTTGCATATGTTCAACGAGACTTTGTAATAAACTGTTGATAGAATTTTGGAATTCTTCATTTCCGCTTTGTATATAAATTTCCCCTCAACACATTTGTTCAAGAAACTGCTGTGAAGGCTGTTTTTCATTTGTTTCTCAGATAATTTTAGTATTTGATATTTCAAAGACATCATTTCTCTCGGTGGATCATAATTTGATGCCATTTTGTTGTTGAAAAATTTCAGAATTGGGATACAAAAAACAACACAAATGTCGATAATTCTGTGCAGCTAGTTTCGCATTTAATGTATGCTTCTTCAGGCACATAATGAAAACATTTTGTGCCTGAAGAAGCATACATTAAATGTGAAACTAGTTGCACAGAATTATCGGCATTTGTGTTGTTTTTTTATCCCAATTATAAGATTTTGAATAGATGCAGAGCTGGGATTTCCAGGCTTGAAGTAGGGTACATTTAAATTTCCAAGCTTGGAAGTCTAGGACTTTCATCAGTGAAAAAGAATGGAACTGCTGCTTACATATATGTATCTTGTAACAGTGAGAAAGTTTTCTGAAATTCAGTTATGGCCCATCATGGCTTAACAGAATACATATAGTCACATATACAAACATCATCCAGTAAACATTTCAGTTTTGTACGTCTTTTGTGTTACTCATTCATTTTTATACACCAGTGGTCAATAAATATTTTATCAGAATTATAATTTCGTTTATTAGCTTCATTATATCTTTTATTTAGCTCTGCTGGTGATAGACCAGAAGAGCTTATGGGATGGTCTTTCATCCATCATCCACCAGTCAGTTAGCAACAGTTTTTTTATTGCTACTCCCCCTAAACTACTAGGAGGATTGCCATGATACTTTACACACACATTCAATCCATGGTTTAGTTGGTCCTAAATGAAAAAAGTACTGCTCAGACATCCAATATGGCTACCAGAGTGGCCATCTTGAAAACATTGTTATTGCTACTTCTCCTGAATGGATGGTCATACCAGCATGGGGTTTCGCTGAAATACTTCTTATGATGATTAGTTGGTCCTAAATGCTGCCATGACAGCCATCTTGAAAATATTTTTATTGGTTTTCTCTAAAAAGATTTCTTAAGCTGTCTAGTTGGTCCTAAATGATAATGGTTAAGATATGACAGCCAGTCTGGTCACTACAATAGCCATCTTGAAAATCTTGTTATCACTACCCCTACATGGATGGTCATATCAACAGGGGGTTTTCATGAAAGTACCTTTTACGACATCTAGCTGGTACCAAATGAAGAAGTTGCCCAACTGACATCCAGTATGGCTGCCATGGCAGCCATCTTCACAATCTTATTATTGCAACTCCACCTGAGTCACATTAATATGGAGTTTTCACCAAAAGACTTCTTAGGATGTCAAGTTGGTCTTAAATGAAAATAGCGCCAATCTGACAGTAATTTTGAAAGTCTTATCACAACTTCTCGTAAATGGAAAGTCATATTGACATCAGGTTTTCACCAAGACTTCTTATGATGTCTAGTTGGTTCTAAATGAAAATGGTGCTGATGTGTAGCTATCTTATCACTACTTGTCTTGTTAGTTCTAAGTGAAAATGGTGCATATCTAATGTCTATTATGGCTGCCACATTAGCCAACTTGAAAGTCATATTATCATTTCTTCTCCAGAATTAATGCTCATATCAGCTTGGGGTTTTCACTAAGATTCTTGTCGTTTTTAATTGTAAATGGATCTGACACCCAAGGTGTGTTCATCTTAAAAATCTTGTTTTACTATTCCTCTTGGATGGAAAGTCATTTTAACATGGGTTTTTTATCAGAAATGGTATCTAGTTGGTCTTAAATGAAACTGACTAACCCTCAATATGACCACCATGGTGACTATTTTGAAAGATTGTTATTTCTACTCCTCCCAAATGGATGGCTATGTTAGCTTGGGGTTTCCACCAATAGTTTACTTACGATACCTAGTTGAACCTAAATAAAAATGGTGTCGATTGTGCATCCACTGTGGCTGCCACAATGACTGTCTTTAAAACTTGTAATAGATCTCCAAGAAAGGATATCATCATAACATGTTTTTTTCAAACAAAATATTTATAATGACATCCAATATGTGCACTATATCAGCTTATTTGAAAATCTTGCTATCACTGAAAAATATCAGAGATGTTTCAACATTGAGTAGTTAAAAGGAAGAAATAGACTGACTTATCTTTAATTCTTTTCACCCAGAAGAGTACCAGTCCCTTGGAGGGATGCCTGTTCCAATATAATGTTCTCGGGCTTTGTTTATTTAAATACAGTTCCAGTTTATGTGATAGCAGGCTTTTGTTATGGCACAAAAGTAGCATACAGACAAGCCATTTTCTTGCTGCATTAGGCAAAATCAATTCACGTTACTACATAGACCCCCTATCCTTTCACTGGCATTCATGTTTTAATTTTCCTTACTATGATAATGTTCAATGTGTATGATAGAAAATCCATAGTACACTTCCTCCTTGCATTTATCTCTGCTTTTGTCCATCATTTCTGTCCTTTGTCCATCCATCAAACTTTTGTTTCCATTCAGTAACTTAAAAGCTGTTTGAGATTAAGGGCTGAAAACATAGTATAATACCATCAATGCAATGGCACATTATCAAGCCAATGGCACATCATCAAGCAAATGGCACATCATCAAGCCAATGGCACATCATCAATGCAATGGCACATCATCAAGCCAATGGCACATCATCATTGCCATGGCACATCAAGCCTATGGCACATCATCAAGCCAATGGCACATTGTCAATGCCATGGCACATCATCAAGCCAATGGCACATTATCAGTACCATGGCACATCATCAAGCCAATGGCACATTGTCAATGCCATGGCACATCATCGATGCAATGGCACATTATTAAGCCAATGGCAGATCATCAGTGCCATGGCACATCATCAAGCCAATGGCACATTATCAATGCCATGGCACATCATCGATGCAAGGGCACATTATTAAGCCAATGGCACATCATGAGTGCTATGGCATATCATCAAGCCAATGGCACATCATCAAGCCAATGGCACATTATCAATGCCATTGCACATCATCAATGCCATAGCACATCATAAATGCAATGGCATATCATCAAGCCAATGGCACATTTGGCATACATCATGCAGAGTCTGACATCCAGACAGTATATTTTAACTCTTCCCTCACATTTTCCATTCAACAATTAAACTTCAGAGCTGTTTCAGAATGCATCATCATTTGAAGGTATGTTCTTCTCTTCAAGATCAAGGTCACAACTTAATAGTTTAAATTTTCTGTCATACTTTCCATTCCAGTTTACAATATCAGAGCAGTTAGAGATTAAGGGATGAAACATTGCATTCTTATATATCATCATTAGAATGTGTATTGTATGCCACATTGTTGTGGTGGGTGTCCTACCTTTAAGATCAAGGTCACAGGTTTATTGTGTACCACATTGTGGGTCCTATCTTCAAAAGTCAGTATAGTAATTTTTTTTATCACATTTTCACTCTGCTCTATAACCTATGAACCTTTTCAGCTTTAGGGATGAAACTTGGTATCCATATATAACAGTGTGTGTTGCACACACATTGGGGGTCCTGTCTTGGGTAATGGTCTTGGGTCAGTATTTTAAGTTTTTCTTCATACGTTCTTTTCTATTGTATAACTTTTGACCTATTGAAGATTAAGGGATAAAACTTGGTGTGTTCCACATGTGGGGTTCTGTGTTCAAGATAAGGTCACAGGCTAATATTTTAGGTTTCAACAGCATTGTTCCTTCTGATCTATGACTTTGGAGTTGTTTAAGATAAATTGTTTAAGATGAATGAAACTTGGTATTCTTGAGTATTGTCACACAAAAAAAGTGTTGTATTCCACATCTGGGGTCCTATCTTTGAAGTAAAGGTCACAGTTATATATTTCATGGATTTTGCTTATGCATTCTTAAAAGCCATTTAAGCATCATTAATGAACCATAGCATACTTGTGTTTCTCTGCTCGATATTCTCTTATTTATCAATCAAGTTTTTACCATCATGGTCACATTCACTGATAAATTTCATTCCCACTTCTGCAATTTTACTTTAATAACCTCTGAAATACAGTCTACTTAGTATCTCTGAAGATTTGTCATTATCACAGTCAGATTTCATCACTGTATAACTGTGTTGACCTCACAACAGTAAATGGGGTCAAAAACTCACTGCTTATGTAAGGTTTCCCTTAAAGGTATGGTATTTCCAAGATGCCAGTGCATCTAAAAAGGATATCACAGTGCACAAAACATTTACAATTCTGTCAAAATTTAAGTACGTGTACATTTGTGTTTTCATGTATGAAAGCCAACATGTACAAAAAAGTTGTTTTAAAAAATCTGAGCATTTAGTGTGATGTATTCGCAACACTTCTCACACTTCAATTTGTGTTTGTAAAACATGTCTGCCACTACCAAACTGCAAACCAAAAGCCCATGTCCAGTTAAATGATTTCTAAACATTTTGAAAAAATTTATAAAATTGGGATGGAAATCTATTCAAATTATCTGCAGGCATGGAAATCTATTTAAATCATCTGCGGGCTTGGGGATGTAGAATAGGCCAGTTGCGCCTTCCTGCATTTTGTAAGAGACTGGGATGCATCCAGTGATGTTCGAGCTGTGGTCTTTGATGTTTTAAAAGTGCAGAGATGCCAACCATTCTGGTTTTTGCAGAATAGAAAAAAGTGTGAAAATTCCACGTTTCTAAATTGAAGAAATTTTGGAAGATCAACATTTAGTGGGATGCAATTTTTAACATTAATTTTCTATATGTACTTGAGTAGGTATAAATGTAATGCAGCACCAGAATGATAAACTGGTATATAGAATATGTTTTTTTCATGTTAAAAGCAGAGTGCAAAACAGAATGAGCCTATGAGACCATAAATTGGTGAAAAATGGGGCAGATATGAAGACAAAAGAAAGATGCACATACATCATGAGGAAAACTAATATCCATGGTTATTATAGCCAGAAATATTATAGGTTTTTAGGATGATGCAATAGTATTGTATGGAAGTTGGTTACTAATATGTTATCCATTTTGTACAGGCTGCCTCAACTCCCAACAATTTATTGTAGCTTCCTGAAAAGTGTGTGTGTGTTTGTGTGTGTGTGATTTAGATTTTTAACGTAGCTTTAACAATTTTTCAGTTATATTGCTATGATGTCTGCAGTGTGGCAGTTTATAGTGATGTTTAGCACTGGGGCATCATGACGCAGACATGTAGCATGATGTCCCACCCAGTCACATTATCCTGACACCAGGCCAACCAGTCCTAACACTAACCTCTTAATGCTGAGCACCAAGTGAGGCAGCTGTTAATACCATTTTTGAAAGTCTTTGGTATGACTCGGCCGGGGTTCGAACCAGCGACCTCCCACATCTGAGGCAGACGCTTTACCACTAGGCCACCAGAGCAGTTTCATGAAAAGCAATTTCATGGGTTGGCATGTAGGAAAGTGTTTGGTTTATTTATATTAAATGACTTCATATTTTATGGATTTTGCCCTTTATTCCCTTCTATCTTGTTTTGTATGCCATTTTACACTGAAAGAAAAAAAATGATTTCCAAACAATAACTGGAATTCTCCACCATCTTGTTTCCAAACTTTTTGGATGGCTTGTACTTTGGGTAAAGTAAAACCTTATCAATTTCTACCTTGAAAGGTCATATACTGAAAATAAAACTAGTTTATGCACAACAACTTGAGTTCTCCATCATTCACGTTTTACCAAACACTGTGGATGGCTAATGGTCTTGTTATAAGGACGAACCCTACAGATTTTGGAGTCAGAATAGTCTCTGTGACTATTTGAAATTTTCTGTACATGATGGTGTATACCAACAGTACTCCTACATGACATACCTAAACCAAACTTTGTGGATGGATTGCCTTTGTGGCAAGTAACAAGGCTATTGATTAGGGATCAACAGATAAGAAGTCTAGGTCATTGAATGAAAGAATAAAATGGTTTCCACACAATAAAATTTTTACATCACAGACCTTGTCCAGAACTTCTGGATGGCTTGCACTCAGGATAACGAAGAAGCCTATCAACATCAGGAAAAAATGGGCAAAGTTTAAGGTCAGAAATAAGAAAAAATGTTTCTTCACAATCATTTCTGTTATCTACATGGAGGACTATTAATAATGGGTTAGCTGTTCATGGTACTCTTGCTTGGCACACCTAAATTACTGAGCCAGGATTGTCCTTCTATGCTGTTGAACCCTGTACATACATATATCATATATATTCATATAAAAAATGTCTACCAATTCAAAGTGTAAATCTAACATGGGATTTTTAAAAACAAGCCTCCAAAATTTCGAGCTGTTTAATGTTATGAGTTCACCAAAGTTTCAACAGGATGTGTTAAAAATATCCATCTACAGCCCAAGGTATTGATATTAAGGGCAGTCTATTTCTGCTATGATCATAACTGTGCATGCCAAATTTCTGTTCATTTATTCAACTTCTCAGTTCTGTTGATGAAGGGCTTAAGATTGCATCTGTATGATTATGAATGGGTTTGGTGTTTTATGGCACAGCAACTCAGGCATGTTATTTAGTGTCGAGGCAACTGTGGTAAAGAACACTTGCCAAAGGCCACACCACTGCAGCTGACATGGGCTAATCCAGTGGTAGGATTTAAACCAGCACCTTTTCAGTCCCGAGTCAAGCATGCTATCCATTGAGCCATTTTGGCTTCTGATGATGAATTAGGTCATTACATGTAAATCCTTCAAGTTTGATATGAGGACAAATGAAGCATCTGCGTTTGTGATCACTCTGAATAAGAGATGAGATTTTCTTTAAAGAGATGAAGCTATGCACAAAGAATTGTGATCTTGTATCAGCCAGTTCATGCAAACTGGTACAGAATGGGGATGTTAGGTAAGTTAGATGATCAGTGATGCTATAAACAGCCACATGCTTACTTTGAACATTTTGTCAGATATGTTTTCATAAAATTGTTGTAGTGGCATGAGGATCTAACTGGATCATCTACAAATAAAATACAAATATGGATACCGAATATCAAGTGGTTTTAAGACAATTTTGCCAGCAAGCTTCTCAGAATGGACACATGCACATGACGAAATCAAGAAGCCATTCATGCATACATTGTGGACATAAAAAGGGGAGGATTTCTGACTATACAATAAACTGATATAGCAGTATTTAATATAATAAACAATTTTGGGGTGATACATGGTATTTTGAGGAATCTTAATTTAGTCTATTACATGTATCTGTCCAAAGAAGCATATTAGCAGCATGGAGATAAAAATCACCAAGTGTAGAGAAACAAAATTTGACAAACATTCATATACAGATGACCTGAAAAGATATTAAGGCCTATAGAGTAATATTCAATTTCTTCTGCTTTTGCAATTGTGTAAACTTGCCTTTCTATTGGCAATTGTGTAAACTTGCCTTTCTATTGGCAAACCTTGATAGCATGAGTAGCCAAAAAATAAAAATAGAAGATAAATTTGGTTGGTACTTTTAGATATATATGTACGTGACCTTAGATTTTATGCAATTTAATAAATTTTCTAATTTTGTTTCCAATGTTTGAATATATACATATTTTACAACATAAATGTATTTTAACAGTGTTGTGTCATAATGAAGTTTTCCTACAAGATAATGAGATGTTTCTAATAAGATAATTAGGTTTTTCTAACTACCAGTAGATGCTAGTAATTATGTTTTGTGTTATTTTTTTCACTTCAGGGATCATGCTAGGGGGTGAAGCATGTGAAATAATCTACTTTGACACCATCTTTACAGTAGCCCGAAATTCTGAATCTAGCTTCATCAGCATATTCTCATAGGTCTCAATGGATGCACTGGAAGAACGACTCATAATCACAAGGTTTTGTGGGTTAGAAAACCACTGTTATGTTTATGCTGAACTCCTTTTTACCACAAATATTTGTCTCAGTTCAGTATTAGAAACCCTTATTTTAATAATAATAAAGCACTTGCAGTCAAAAGCTCTAAGCGCTTTATAGCATTAGGTACAATATATATCCAGGTACAACATAAGGATATATATACACACACGATTGAAAAAACAAATACTGTGAAATTACAAACAACTGCACGCTGACAATAATTCAGGGTGAGAAAACATTATTAAGTCAAAAGTCGGTTCTTGCAGTCAAAATAGGTAAGGTTTTGGAGCACTTTTAAATGAGATTAGTGTCACTGTATGATAGTTCAAAAGGCAATATGTTCCAGGTAGCTGAGGCCAGGTACACAAAAGAGCATTGTCTATAGACTTGGTTTTGATAGCTGGAATAATGTTAATATGAGTGTCTGAAGATGAGCATAATTATCTAGAAGATGTGTTCACATGGGTTATTTTACTGCATTAACTTGGGCCTTGTTTGCATGCCAGCATACTTAATTGTATGTCTCCTGACTTGATTTTACATCATGCAGTTATGTCAACCCTGTTACCTCCTAATCGTTTGTGGAGATCCAAGTTCAACAAAGATTTGGACAGGTTTAATATGCATGTACAGTAATGAGCAGAAAGTATTTCTAACACTTCAGAGCAAAATTACTCCATAAAAAAAAACAAACATAAAATACAGTTGCTATTTTATGTCTATCATACAAAAAAAGAGAATCAGCCAATTCCAGGAATTGATGACCACCCCACTTTCATTGAAGTGGTGTAGTTTTGTACAGGAAAGGGTTAAGTGACAGTAGTTATATAGTACATGGGTTTAAGGTGCATTTGTAAAGCAAGATACTAATTATTAGGTAAGAGCAGTAAAAATCAAACTTAAGTGAGGTCTAATCAGAATAAAACCTACGAACAAAATTTGCTTCAAATACAACATGATTAAGGGAGTTGTAGTGCAGAAACAAAGTTTATGGGTCCAACAATCTGAGGCACAGCTCCCATAAATGATGACATGAAAAGCTATAATCACATTTTGCTTAAGTTATATCATTATATTACTGCATATAAAATTTTCCTTGAAACCAGTAATAATTATAATGGAATCATTTTGTGGAAACTAATCAGGCATCATAACTCCGCTAAATGCTGATGTGAATGAAATGCTCAAAAATAAAACTCAGTCATGGTCTTATTAATATGAACTTGCATAACCAATTGGGTTGAAATCCAAAAGGAATTAAGGGAGTTATTCTGCAGAAAGTGTGCAAGTCTGACAATCAAGGGCCATAACTCTGCTAAAAGATGATATTTAATGCAGAAAATGTACCTTGACACCAATGACAATCAAACTAAGCCAAGGTTTAATATTTAGCTGCCTTCTAAATATTTCAAATCAATGAGGGAATTATTGTTCAGAAATAAAAATAGGTGGTTCTGACAATCAGGGGCCATAACTCTGCTAAATTGCATGGAATTCTAACAAATGAAATTGGGTGAGGTCTCATCAGTATGAAGCTGTACACCAGACTTGGTTGAAATCCATTAATAGTCAAAATGTGGTGTGTCTGACAAAATAGATGCTATAACTGCAATACAATGATGTAGAATGTTAACTATATAATTCCTACAAGGTCTCACTAAAATAAAGCTGCATTCCAAATCTGATTGAAATACAAAAACAGTATAGGGCAATTATTGTGTATAAACAAAAAGTGGACTGGTCTAATCTGTGCTAAACGATGACATAATGCTGGTCGTCTAACTCGTTAAATATTTCATAAATATCAAACTGCATGCCAAATTTTCTCGTGGGTCAGTGGTTCTTTCCGGGGTTTTCCCAGCTTCTTCCTCCACTATTTATACTGACGGCCATGTATAGCCTATCTTGTGCTGAAAAATGGAGTTAAACCCAATAACAACAACAACAGCATACCAAATTTGGTTCAAGATATTGAGCATGTAACAAATAGCTGAAAATACAAAAGTTACCTAGGGTGAAAACTGCATCACACTGACCAACTTCTGGTATGGCTCAGTTATTCTGCCAGAAATGCATCCACATACCAATGTTCAAGAGTCTAGTTTAAATGGGGTCCAAAATATTATGTAACAAAATGAGACCTGAAGATTTAAAAGTCCCTCCAGCATGAAAATTATAGATTTGATACGGTTGAATTAGTCTACCAAAAAGCATCAAAATAATAATTTTCATTAAATTATAATTTCTAATTAAATTTAATTATAGGTAAAATGGGGTCCAAGATATTGATGGTACAGTAAACTTAACAAATAAATCAATAAACAAACAAATTTACCAGCACACAAACATATAGGAAAAATGTTACATGTCTCAATTTGTTGGCAAGGACAGATCACATAAACATCAGTAATTTTGTGTCTTGTATTTGTGCAGTTTCTGTTATGGACTCTTGAGATAATTGATATGTAAAGCTGGAGTGGTTTTGAGATTGCCTCAGTGTGTTAAGCACATGATGGTCTGAATCCAGATATACAATGTATTAGCAGCCGTGTGTGTGTGTGTTTATTTTGGATTTTTAATGTAGCTCGAACAATTTTTTAGTCAAATTGCTATGATGTCTGCTGTGTGGCAGTTTATAGTGATGTCTACCACTGGGGCATCAAGTCAGAGACATGTAGCATGATGTTCCAGCCAGTCACATTATCCTGACACCAGGCCGACCAGTCCTAACACTGACCTCATAATGCTGTGCACCTAGTGAGGCAGCTGAAAGTACCATTTTTTAAAGTCTTTGGTATGACTCAACCAGGATTCAAAACCGCAACCCGCCACATCCAAGGTGGACACTAACCACTATGCCACAGGAGCAGTATCTGCAGCAGCATATTACCTGAAGCAGAATAATCTGGAAGGACACTTTATATATACATATATATATATATATATATATATATATATATATATATATATATATATATAAAATAATTGTTAGGACTTTAAGATTTCTGGATTGTGATTGGATATCCATGGTCATGTGATACTAATCAGGAATTTTTTATACAGCAGTAAGATCTGGGGATTATTTTTAGCTCCCAATCAGTTTCCATTGCAATTTTAGGTGAAGCTTTGTATATATCAACTCCTTACACCTTATTAATAGCAACAACAAGTGCTCCACCCCACCCCACACTCCTGTGACTTGAGATTAAAATGTGCAACCACAGATAAAATCACCAATTAGAAGTTCAAACAATAACTGCACAGTCCTTTCTACACTATAAGACTCACCTCTATAGCCAAATAATGCTTAGGGCTGGCTTTATGAGCCATTCTACATTAACAAGTTACTGCGCTTTTCCTCTGAAAACACGTTTCATGAGCTGTTATTGAAAGTCATGTTTCTGTATGACAAAAGGAGCTGGGGTCTCAATAAAAATGGACATGATTTTGCTTCTGATAGATCTAAATATATAAACACAAGAATAAACAAAATGCTAAAATGACAGTTGCTGGATGCACACATAAAATGGCACAAAAAGCCTGGTAAAACAAATTATGCCAAGTGACAAAAGTTCCTCAGATCACTGTTCTGACCCACTCGGACACTCTGCCCTAACTACAAACTACAGGAGTCAATGACCTTTGGCTAGCGCAGACAGAGCTAGGTATTCTGGCACAGTGTGAAGTCACAAATGAAAGAAACCAACTAGCTACCTAAAATTGAATGCTTTGTTGATGAAATCTGCTGAAAATTGGAAAACTGGAATTATGAGAATTATATGATCATGGTTGTGTCTTTACCTAATTACTCACAAAGTTAATATAAAGTCCTTTCAACTTCTGTTACTTTGTGAGTGGTCAGGTTAAGTTTACACCTTTATAAAGACCCAACCATTATATATATATATATATATATATATATATATATGTAAGTTTAAACACAACAATAACAACTTTGTCTTCATAGTTTTAATTTCCAATGGCTTTGAATAAAGTCTTCTATGATTTACAATATATAACAATACATTTACCTTTTAAAGTTTTTGCATAATATGAACAGCTTGTATAGCAAATAAATTTAATTACAAAATATGCATCAACATAAAATATACAAGTATAGTTCATGTAATTACAAATGTAACATGTCAAGCTTGGTGTACATCATGAAATGATTTACCTTGCTGGTAGATGGTATTATGTCTAAGACACTGAAAGGTTCTTGGAACCAAAGTTTGCTCTATCACAAGATTAAAGAGCTCAAAATAAGTGGTCTTGGCAAATACAACACATTGTACTTGTATCTTAATGCCTAAAGGCAGGGTGGGATGGGGGAGACTTATGTTTTCCCCAGGAGGCCAAATGATTGATTATAGTTTTAACAAACATGCACATTATATGGATCAGTCTTTGAGATAGCTGCACATGTCTTGTCAATGTGGCAAAAATTGGCCACATAATTTTCCCAGAGTCCTTGCTCTAAGTGCAACAACAAAGCTGTGGGTAGATTTAACAAAATGTGATAAAAATGACAATTTTGTTGATTTTATTATTTTAGTCACAAATACTGCTCCATACAGCTTCACTATTTTGTCACTTTTTAATACTGGTGATGCCATCAATGTTAAAAGGTAAAGGATACAAATCAGTCATTATCTGAATTCATAAAGTTACAATGTTGTGTATCCATTGGTTACACTACTGTGTATTCATGTTTCATGTGTAATTTGTCATTGGGTAGAGATAAATGCACAGCATTCTTACATGAACCATTCTGCAGAAATATATTAATAATGAAAAGCTTGTACACAATCAAAATTTTTGTGCTAAAAATTAATATCACATTATTTCTTTTTGTGATATTAACTTGATATGATAGTGATTCAGTATTGCATGTACTCAAATATAAGTAAAGTTCAATTGCAAACAACATACACCCTGATCTGCTGATATGTAATGCACCAGCAAATCAGGGTCTGTGTTGTTTGCTGTACTGATTATCCCTAACAAAATGCAGAGACCCTGATCTACTGGCACATGAAGTAACAGCAGATCTCAGTGTGTAGTTTGCAGTTGGATTTGTAAGTGAGTAAATATGTTAATATGGTCTTTCCAATATTTTTCGATTTTCAGAGAATTTTAACAGCAATCCATTTAGTCTATTAATGACTAAATCTTGAAGTAAATGGAAAATGATGTAATAAGGATGCCACTGTGATGCAAATAATCTATGATCTATGAGATCTTGCTTGTGAAAATGTCAGTAACAATTAGATTCATCTGAGTTTCAATCACCATCATAGGAATCATATAGCTAAATATACTCTGAGGGATTGTTCTCCTTCAAAGAAATATATTATGTATTGGCCATTAACTTTCTTTCCATCCATTTATGGATGAATCAAACTGAATGGGTTAAGGCAAGTAAGTTCTTCCACAGATATGCAGATTATTGCAATTGTTTGATTTTTCTGGACCAAAAACTTAATGTACTGGTTTTTAAAAGTTGGCACCATTTATCTTCTCAAAAGATTTATTATAATTGGATAATCCTCTCCAAAAAACATATACTACACTGCCTTAACTTGTACAATTCACAAAAATCCAGTGATGCTAGTGACTTGCTTGAAATTTTGGCGTCTACCTTTATCTCAAGGTTTACATACCCATTTTGGTTATTATGCCATATATTTTGGCCATATGACTTTCAATGAGTATAGCTGAAACTATTCACTGTAATAATTAATTGTAAATGACTGGAGTACCTAGGTCATATTACTGTAATTACATATAGTTAAACATATCAGACCAACTGCCACTAGAACAAACAACAGAAATCCTTTTACCTTCCAAAGTTTCAGCAAAGGATAAGTAGAAATAACTTCCATCCTTCCCACTGTCCATTTGTCCTGTTTTTCCTCCCTATAATGAAGCTTGTAAATACTCAGGCACCTTTGTTTTCTATTTCAACCATGTCTGATTATAAGAAACTATTTGAATCCTGAATAATCAGATTATGTCTACCCCCGACTCACCCACCAATTTTGTCAGCAATGTGCTGTTCTCATCTTTTTTTTAAAAATGTGATCTGCATAAGCTTGAGGGAAAGTTGGACAAGGTTAATGACACATAATTTGATGTCCGGCAAAAGGTTTGGATATTTCCTGTATTATGGTCAATATATTTGCTCTTCAAACTATCACTGGGAAAATTATCAGAGATTTAGATTAATGAGGCAACATGTACTTCTGGGAAGTAGATATTATTGTTGAGAGAACATGAGTATGAAGCAAGACAGAGATGTAATGATTATGACAGCAACAGCGGCAACAGTTGTTTAAATTTCTTCTATAAAAGTTTTTGGGTTTTATATACATTTCCTAAACTAAAATAAAAACACAGGTGATTTGCAGTGGCAAGCATTTTAAGTTGCTCTAGTATCATGTTAACATAATAATAATAATGATAATAATAATGACTATATTTAAAGAGAGTAACACAAATTAGCTAAGAACTAATCTACCTTGAGGCCCTCATACAAAGGAATTTATTTATTTTAGTTGCATCTCTAAAGCCACTGGATATATTAGGTTTGGAAGAAGGAAACAGAGTGGGCATTTCTAATCTTATAAAACTATTTGTGCTGTTTGATATGTATTAATTATTGCCAGATGTTTATTACTAGTCCATACTTTATATAAACATGTACTGGTAAACTATGCTGCACAACTAATAATTAGCCCATATATGCTTTTCAAACGCAAAAGTGTGTCAATGCCCAGTTTCTCTTTAAGCAGTGCATTGACTTTGACACATGAATTGTGAGCAAAACTTAAACTGTGATCAATAATCAGATAAGCAACATCATGTTATGATATGTCAGTCAGAAAGTTCACAAACTGCAATGCAAGACAGAAACTGCAATATACATAGTCATTATTTGACAAGTGATATAAATCATTGAAAATCATCTGAAAATCTATTTGACAACTATTAATATCGTAGCCATGACTAGGGTACGAGACCTATGGTGCATTGACTAGTATATAAGACTTAAGGTCATTAAACAGATAAACAATGAACACAAGAAAACAATAAATCACTGCTTTTAAAGTCATTCAATTCTACTTAATTTCAGCAACATTAAACTTTATTTACTTGGAAAAATGAAAGCCTTAGTATTATCATCAATTTACCTTAAATTTCAAAATAGTAAATGTCCATGTGATGTCTGCAGAGATTTTAAACTGCCAAACATTCTCTAACTTGCATCAAATAATACTAAGATATCTGATAAAGAAAGCTGTAGTTAAGAAATTGCCTATGTTTGATGTAAATGAATATTCATCTGTACAAAACCTCCAAGTATGTTGCATGTCATAATGTCCCTTCTGATGTTAGCTTTAAAATGTTGTTATAATAATTCCCATATTTATTTGTTTAACATTAACTGGATCAAATTAAAGCAAACCTGGCACATTTTACTTATGATGTTAAACAAAACTAAAACTTACACATTATATGCAAATATGGGTTGAAAGAGATATTACCTGAAAACCTGATTGACAAATATTTAATTAAAGTTAATCAAGATTTTTGACCAATTAGGTTACAGTGATCCCTTTCAGATACAAACTCAAAGCTGAGGTTGAATACAATTTTAAAATGTTTTGCAATTTTGTAGCAGTTTCATTGATTTGGATTTTACAAATATGCTACATTTTTAGCTAAGGCTTAAATGCAGGAATGACCATGAATTGCAGATCAGATATGACACAATATTGCTCAACAATATTTTTGAAGACTGTCAAATAACAATGGAAATTATTCTGAATGCATATAAGGAAAAGAAGCGGTGGAGATTTTTAAGCTTGATTACTTTGTGCTGCACAAGTAGATATTTGTAGGTTCAATGTTACACTGTGTTCCTGCCATATTTTGTCACTGGATACTGGCTGGTGTTTAACAGCACTTTATTTGGTTATGTCATACTGAGGAAATGGGAGCTACAGTAAGTGCCTTTTTTCAAGAACACAACAGGTACTGAAACTATGACCCTTGGATTGCAAGTCCAGTGTTTTACCAAATGAGCTACCACTACATTTAGTTTTGTATAGGGCGTTCTTTTTTCTATACATGACTACTATGAGGTTGGGGGGGGGGGGGATCTGTTGAGTTTGCCATTTTTATTCACACTTGAATACAAGGGGGGGGGGGTATTTTGTCTTAATTAATCAATGTTAGCTGGGTCTATAATGTGGTTGGACCAAGAAAATCCATACGAATAAATACCCACTACACAAAAAACAAACACACCTAAATATTAAAAATACGAACAACACTTTATAGATCTGCCTTGTCTAATGGTCCTCAATGTAGATAACTAAAATGTTTGTGCAGAAGCCACATTTCTTCTTTCAATTACAGTGACATTGACCTTTTGATCCCATAATCAATAAAACTTTTTCCTTACCCCAAGTGTAAGCCATCCACAAATTGGGTCCAAGTCGGTGATGTAGAATTAATGTTACTGTGCACAAAACGTTTTTCTTTTTAGAGTCTGTGGCTTTGGTCTTTGACCTTTTGAATCCTAAATCAATTGGCTTCTTCCCGATTCCAAATGCAAGCCATCCGCAGTTTCTGTCCAGATACGTGAGGAACTAATATTATTGTGCACAATCATATGAAAGCTTTCAGACACAGTGACCTTAACCATTGACATTTTCATCCTAATTCCATGTGCAAGCCATCTGCAAAGTTTGTAAATTTCAAGGAAGGTTAGTCAGGTTGAAATGTATTTTTAGTAATAATGACTTTGAAACTCAAGCTTACCGAATTCCAAACAAATGGGGCTCTTAGGTAAATTAATTATAATACCTGTACGAAGTTCCACTTAAATAAATTGAAAAGGAACTTGGGTCCTTGTCTGGAATGAAATGCAATGGCAAAAGCTACGCTTAGTAACTGACCTTCACCCTTAAATTTCACACCCAAATTAACTGGGGTCTTTTTTGGGTAGAGGAAGCACATGTGCAAAGTTTGCTACACATAAACTGGAAAATGCTGAAGTAATGATCTGGAAATGAAATGCAATAGCCAAATCTAATTTCTGTGACAGTGACATTTACCTTGGAGCTACTGACCCCAAATAAAGGGGTGTTTTCCGGAGTTACCAGGAATATAAGTACCAAGTTGCATGGAAAATCTGTTCACCACAACCAAAGGTATCATCCATATATAACATGCCAAGCCCAAATCCACCGTTAGCAATAGTAACCATGACTTTGGAGCCATCAACCTTCAAAATCAATAGGGTTATTCACTGGACTAGTGGAGAACACATGCACCACGTGGCACTGAAATCTATCATTAATAATTAAATGCATAGAAAAAAATTTATTTTACTAACAGTAATCCTAATCTTGAAGGTACTGATCCCAAAGTCAATAGGGTTCTTCCCTGGGCTGAGATAATCAAATGTGCAAAGTTAACTTGAAATGTGTTCACTAGAACTCAAGTAATTATCCAGAAATGAAAGGCACAGGCAGCATCTATACTGAGCAGCACTGAACTTAACCTTGGAGCCAGTGTTCTTCCTTGGGCTAAAGGAAACACATTTACCAAGTTTCATTGAAATCTGTTCACTAGAACATACATTTATATCTGGAAATCTAAATGGATGCCTGCCTACCCATTTTGATGGATGTCAGTAAACTATAACACCCCAAAGCTTTTGTTAGCAGAGTATTAAAAGAATTAATACATGATATTAACTAGTCATCTATTGACTTTAAGACTGTTCTTTCAAATCTTTTTTATTAATTTCTGGTTGACTGCTACTGATCTGTTCTTTTTCCACCTTTTCCTTCTTCTTTTCCTCCTCCTCAATTAATGTTTCCCTCTTCAGCAGGTCAATTATGTCTGTCACCTGTGATGCACTCAGTTTAATATTTTCACGACCTAAAAGTTCTATCACCTGGAAACAAAACAGAGAATTTAGCAAATGACATCATGCTAATTTAATATGATCAAAGAGTAAAATACTGGAAGAGTAATTGTTCAAGAAAAGGAAGTGCTGCCTAGTTGAGGGCATGAAGGAGTTGGTATAAAGAAAAACTTGGAAACTGACAGCTGTAGGAGTAGCAGTCTGTAGAAGCTGTAGTAGTTGTAGTAGAAGCAGCAACAACAACTAAAAAGTGGAACTGAGACATTAGCTATGCAATCTACTTTGACTCTCACAAGACAAATATACCAGTGATGACAATATTAACATCACAGGAAAAGTAATATCTACAATATTCAGTCACATATCAGTTAAGCCTGACTGAAAATAGCATAGACCATGATCTGCTCCCTCAAAATCATACATGCCAACCCCAAGAGAGGTATAAGCATAATTTTTGCTAATATAAGAGGCAAGTAAGTGTAATCTGAGCACAAAAAGTGTAATCTATATGTGACAGGTACCAATATTAGTACCCCTACTTCATTGCGGCTGTGACATCGTAGCTAAATATGTACATGTTCATTTTTACTAATTATCTGGAGCAGCAGGTCAAAATACTTGGGAACAAATGGGCAAAGGACTATACTGAATAACGGCCATTTCTGCCCCCTCTCCAAATGTCCTCATATGATGTATACTGTACACATGAGCTGGTTAACATTTATTTCCGACATCAGTTTTGTGTTCACATGTCCATTGCCATGGTTACAGTATGTCAAAACACTATCAAGAAAGGCATGAAAAGTTGTCATCTTTTCCATTTACTTCTCATATATACTGCTTTACCATGAGCTATTCACTCAGTTTCAAATTTGCAATATGCATTTTTATTATTTTAGGGGTTATGAAGCTCTATAAATAAAATTTAGTTTCTAAAACTATTCCAAAATGGTCCATCATAGACAAAAATAGAATATCAAACTTACATGTCAACTGAAAACTGTTTCTAAAATATGTTGACAAAAAGGTACTTAATCATAAAATACAAAAACTGTTCCTCAATAAAATATAGTTTAATAATATTTAATGATGTTTAATATTAGTGATTTATTTAAATGATTGTTTGATATTATAGAATATGACTGTAAAGGAGGCATTAACAGGGGCCTGTACATTTGCTTCTTTGCCGAATACATGGGTTTCTTACCTTTACTGGAAATGACAAATGTTCTTCATGTATTTATGTACTTTTATCCACACACACACACACACACACACACACACTACTGTGTTTCTATCTTTATAAGAAGAAAAAAATAAATGGTCTTCCACACCCCTTGAGTTATCCTAGAGTCACACTATAATCTATTTATAAACTATGTATTCATCCGTAAAGATATAATATGGACATTAATAAGAAGTAAAACACTATTGGTTCAGCACTTTTAATGAACTTCTGAAAATTGTGAAATGTTTTAGAAGTAATGGCATTGAATACAGGAAAGAAATAGACTATAGGTAATATACTCTCTAGACTTTTTGCGTCTATTTTTAAACCAGTGTGGGAATACTGCATTACACTGACTGCATACAGTTGTCTGTGAAATGAGAAGATGTATACGTTTATAAAGAACATATACATATAATGAACAAATGGAAACACAATCATTTTATTATTCGCTTTGCAAATGCTATTTGCCAGCACTTAGAATCTGCAAAGATGGTGATTTACATCGTGCAAGATTCGGGGATTTATAGAATGAATGCAACTGTCAATGAATCTTTGGGAACAAGTTTGCACATAAACTTGGATGAAAAACGAGTCAAAGTAAGTATTGTTCTACTTTTTCATTGTTTAAAGTAACTATATATGACTCTCTCTCTCTCTCTCTCTCTCTCTCTCTCTCTCTCCCATGAACATGTAGACCTATATTCAATTCCTTGTAATGACTTATAAACTGGGGCCCTCGATGGGGACAATCAAGAAATTCAAAAACGTATATAAAAATTTTAACGAATAAAATAACATTATATGAATATGTGTTCATATATACCATTAAAGTAAAGCTAGTCACATTATTACACTGACTAGTATAATTTTGATAGAGGTTTTGAAGGCAAATTTTGTGCATCAATATTTCAGTACTAAATACTATACATGTAGGCCAACATGCTTGTCCGTATTCCTACGCAAAAATCATGCGAATATCTCGCTGTAAGGCTTTCTACATAACCGGAGGTTCAGAGAAGTGTTAAAATTACAATCTATGCAAGCAACGACAAAGCATCTGATAAAAGAAACGCACTCACAAGACACATATTACCTAACGGTACCAGTTAACCAAACTAATAGCAAATCCTGATGAAAGTAATGTCCCCACTCATCCACCCACAATATGACCCAGAAGTGATACACTCCTGCCGTCTGTACAGTTGAGATGAGCAACTGTTACTGTAATTGCCATTTTTTTATGGTGTACTTAACCTTGGACCCCCCTTAGATTCACTGTGAGGTGACCAGACAGAACTTGCAATGACTGCACAATCATCAGAGAGAATAAAAAGCATAAAAAATAAACTATTCTGGCCAACATGGACATAAAAAGTCAAATTATTAATGAGTATGTCTTAAAAATATACCTTTTTGTATTCAATTGAATGTTGTATGTACACTGCCAGATTACCCATTAAGCATACTAATCACGTGCTTAGGGCACCAGCCCAACAGGGGCACCAGAAAAAATTATAATTATTTGCTGATGATAAAACTGAATGAATTATATATGATCATTTTGATCTGCATGTATGAGTATTTTAATTTGGAATGGTGGCAGCACTGGTATTTTCTAGCCTTTTTTTAGTTTCTGATATGTTTTTTTTTTTTTAATTTCACATTTAGTAGAGGGGGTGGGGTGCTATAATATTTTCAGTGATGAGGGCCCTGGAAAGCCTTAATCTGGCAATTGTTATGTATTATCATTCAAATAAGATGACATAATAATGGAAACATCATGATATGGTTGACAATTCAAATTACACTGTATACAAAAATATCATTTGTCTTACAACATAAAAGGAGCCAGATGAATACTGATGAAAGTACTGGTCAGAGTGTAGAAAAACAGCTTATTTGATTCCCCATTGTCATATTCATATTCTGGAATAGACGATGCATCCTTAAGATGACTAATTTGTGATACTTTCTTTGTCGACTCATCATTTACCCATCTTTTGCAGCCAGGAAACCATAGGAAACTAGATACATGGGCACAACACCCAACAACCTGAGCACCAATCTTGCAGATACAATACCATCTTTTGATGGAGTCCATGGAATATTTCAGCTTGTATTGGATCCACAGCAAACAGATTTTATTTTTGAAGTGGCGAGACTGGATTTTTCATTTAACAGACCTGCAAAATCCATGCATGCCATAACCTCATAGTGCCCCTCCTCTGTGAGATGCTCATTTGTATACTTTGGAGCCTGTTTGACTTGATAAATGCCATAGTGATGCCATGCAGATAATCAACTGATATCCTGGGGAATTCATTCAGTTTCCAAGTGGATACATCCATCTTGAAGTACAATTTGTGCTTATTCAGCAAGTTATTCTCTTGAACCAGGATTTAAACCTTATTTAGTTACAGGAACTGATTCATTTTTTGAAGCCAAAAAAGGTGGAAATAGTCATCATCGGATAAGGAAGACGGAACATCAAAGTTAAGATTTGACTTTGTTTTAATTAGTTTCTTCACATTTTGTGTAAGTGATTTAATATCTGTACTTTAAACTCTTTTGTTGCAGTGATAGATCGCAGGGATTCATTAGTGAAGTAGAAGATTTCCAAATGGAATTTGCATCAGCTTCCATTTGACTTTATAAAAATACTACACTCTGCAAATGACTGGGTTATGTCACATATTGGGACATTAACAAGGTGATTTTGATGCCCATATGGTCTTTTACATACAACACAATGTCTGTGAGATCTTGATGTCGATGGAATTTGAAGTTGAATTGATTGTGGGCCTTTTATGGCAGCATTTGAAGTGTTTTAGACCATTAACCAAATTCTCATATCTGACTTAAAGTATCATTTGTTGGGTGCTTTTCATACATTTGCAAGTACATGTATTAACTTTGGCAGTCATATTTAGTCTATAATGATACACAGAGCCTGCGAATTCCATATAATCAGTTTTTGAAGGGATGGAGCCAGAAACTGATTTTATGAACAGTATCTTTAAAGAAACAAGTTGGCTTATTATGTATTAATTATCTTAATTTTTGTTTTGTATCATAAATTCTTGTTTCAACCATTATGCCATGTTACATCCCAAAATTTTTTTATTTCAGAATTGTTTTGGTCTGAAGATATTATATGCGTGATATGTTTTATGGTTAGTGCCAACTCCCCCCCATATTTTTTTCCACTTAAAAATATAGGTAGATAGACATTCTTTTAGTATTATTATTAATGCTGTTATTATTAGTAGTAGTAGTAGTAGTAGTCATCGTATTACTATTTTTAATGGTAGTAATAGTAGTGGTACTTATATTTAAGCGTAAGTCCTTTGAATAAAAGATTTTCAGCTGTAATTGTTATTATATTTATGATTTTCTGTTGTTATAATCAGTAAGTGTATAAAGTTATGACGTTATCATTTAATGAAATAAAGAAAATATGCCATTGCAACAAATATGTAGTATTTAGCTAAATAGATTGAACAAACTTGTTTTGTTTATTTTTATTTTTGCAGGTTAGGGGGTAGGAATAATACCATTATCCTTTTCAATGAACAAACCATAAATCAATTCTCTTACTTTAGCTCCTTCGTGACCTTTGCAACATGTTTCCCACTGTTTGGAAACAAAATGTGTAATTTCTAATTTCAGTAATTTCTAGAAAAATCATTGATTTAGTAGGCAAGTAAATATTTATGTCAGTCCAAAACCAGTTTTTCTTGACTTGGAGGAGTGATTAGGAAAACGTGATGAAACATTAAGTCTTAAAAAATTTAGCATAAACAAACATGTATAAAAAAAATTATACTATATAACTATGGAATAAGAATTGCTTCACAACACTGGTTCCACCACAATCATTTTCTGATGCAAATATATTTGGCCACTCTCCTCTAGTATCCTTTCAGACAAATATTATACCCACAAAAAATTATTACACTTTAGAAACATTAAAATGATTTGCAAATGATTGAGGCTCATATAATTGCTGGTGTTTTTGGACAGAAGTAATGCAAATAATAGTTTCATAAAAAATCATAAATCAGTTCAGTTACTGGGCTTCCATCGCGACTGTGGACAAGGTTCCCACTGTTTGGAAATGGTTTCTAATTTCAGTAATTGTTAGAAACATCATTGATGTAGTAAGCAAGTTTAAAATGTTTATGTCAGTCTAACACCGATTTTTCTTTATGTTGATGAGTGCACTGGAAAATGATAAAAATTCAGTATGAAAATACTGAATATAAATAAACTTGTATTAAAGTTATAATATCTAATTTTGGAAGAATAACTGCTTCACAACACTGGTTCCAATACCATTATTTTATGATGCAGACATGATTGGCAACCCTTGTAAATTTCCATCTTAGATGAATAGCATATTGATAAAAAAAATGTTACTTTGCATGACATAAAAATAAAATGATTTTCAAACTGCGCATTATTTTTGTTGGTTTTGAAAACTGAGAGTTACTAATTTTATATCAAACCTGTAAATTGACATCTGTTAATATTATGGATATTAGTTCTTAAAAAGAAGAAAAAAAAAGAAGGAAAAAAAACAAAAAACTTTGGGGATTCGAACTTGGTGCGGTAATTTGGCACACTAATACTATACCGTTTGAGCTAATGAAGCTTGATTTGTTTTATCTGTATATCTCGCAGATGACACATTTATTCCAAGCAGATTTATATAACTGCAGACCATCCTTTATTGTTTGCCCAGTTAATGCTTTAATTTTAAAGAATTAATATTGTTACCTTATGAAGAAAGACCCAGTGAACAAAATTTAATGAAAAACTACACTGGTTGTAACTGTTATTTCCATCTGGAAATTGACAGATTCATTTTAAAAGATTATGTGTACAGAATTACACTATAATAGCGAGTGAATTAAACATAGCAAATAGTATCGTGATGGAAATGAAGAAAAACCCCTGTTATTTATGTATAAAATAAATAATATATACGTACTTATCCTATTATTTACAGCATCCTTTTGCAAAAATTGGCAACATAAAAGTACAATTCCATTTAATGTTTACTCCATGTAGTCTTTGTTTACATGTAGTTCCAAATACCCCTTCAGCGCCTCTTTGAAAAATCTTGTTCCCAAGGCAATTCAGAAAGAATGAAGAAAGAGAGAAATGAACGGATAACATTGTTTTTAAAATATCTGAATTGTTATTATTCTCGGAATTTTTTTAATATAATAATGAAGGAAATAATATAGCGCACTACAGAAATGCAGGTCTAAATGCTCACACATAGCGATACGTAAGCAGCTACTGTGCAACAGGGAAAACAACGACAGTGATACATAGACAGCAAAATTCATGAATTTTTAATTTTTAGTGATTAACGCAAACGTGCTCACATAAGTTAATATGAGAATCCAAAAATTTTCATAAAAATTAATCAATCAGTGTAAATACCTTGTTCGAGCAAGCCTGCGCTTAGATCTTATTTCTAGTTCAAATTGCTCAAATGCAGCATTTTCGCTTAAATTTCCCATACCAGCCCATGTTCAAAGGTCTTATTTAGGTATGAAAAAGAAATTTATATGCATATTTAATGCTGAATAGGGTGATTTATACATCAAATAATACAATGAGACAGAGAGTTGTGATATTAACAAGAATTTTTTTTCCAATAAAAATGGGGGCAGAAAATGGCCCCTATTCAATATAGTCCTTTCATGTGGATAAGACCAGAATACCAAAACAAAACATACTGAAAAATTATTTATATTCAACACTCACTTTAACTAGTCTATATGTCTAACTTTTGCCAAATCATTATGAGGTCCACAAATTTTGCATGACAAAGTGCTCAACCCAAATGCTGTATTGCAGCACTCTCACAGTCTTTAATACAAATTTGTAAAGCAGTGTTGATTTGTCCTTTTCTGATTAAACATATTTTTAAAATAAAAAAGACCCGTCTTCTCTAAGAAGTTTCATCCACAAGTCAAACTGTAAAAGCCCGTTTGCTTAATATCTGGAACCATTTTCTATAAAAGTAACGACTAGTCAGCTACCTAAATTGAACATCAATGTAACGAATCCGTGAGGCATAGTTTTAAATTAAAGCAACCCATCTGTTTTCTTGGAAATGGGTTATTTACAGTTGCTATAAATAGAAAATTCGGAAATTACATGTAGGTCTATGCTCAACAGATTAGCTCTTGCACTATTCTGATTGCAGCATATGATGAGCGGAAGTAAAAAGATGTTAATATAAATGACAAACACAACTATTTATTGCTTTATTTTTATATTAATTTTTAATGTATCGGAAAAGCGTAATCCATACATGGAAATGTCTAAGATGTAATCTGGTGAAAAAAGCGTAATGATTGGCATGTATGCAAAATGGGTCTGGAGATCACGGTCTTCAAGGTATACTGATTTTAAAGAAAAGCTGTAGATTCTGATCTGGCAGCATCTCGTTGTAAAGAGCTTGACGTGTTGTTATTCTATTATAGCCAGTTTCCAAGGGAGAAGATAATAACAGGTTAAGTATTTAACATGATGCAATGTGATATCATATAATATCAGCATGTGGCAATAGTGCCTTCTGAAACAGATGAAATGAATGTAACCAGGTAGAGTATTTTGAAGTTGTGGAGAAATACCTGCTGTCCTAAAAGAAATCCCTATAGAATTTATCAGTGATGCAATAAATACTGATAAATAAAGTGTGCTCCTCTACCAATACCAATGAGACAAAAATCAGTAGTGCAATGTGATACCTAAAGAGTATATAAGATATCAGTACGATTTAAGTAAATTACTTTTTGAAAATAATACCGTAAGAGTATGTGAGATATCAGTATGATGGGAGTAAATTACTTTCTGAAAATATTACCTTAAGAGTATGTGAGACATCAATATTGCCATCTTTATCTTCATCCAAAACCTGGACAATCTTCTGCAATCTAGTGTCATCTGGTACCTTCTGAAGCCGCTTCAATGCTAGTACCATCTCATTTAAACTGATCATATTGCCTCTGTGAAAAAAGATGAAAAATTTAAATGTTTATTAAATCAAGGGATATTTAGTGGGAAGCTTTTCTTTTAAACTTGACAATTTGTAACTTATTACTTTCAAAACATGATAATTTGAAGCTTATTACTTTCATAACATGATAATTTGAGGTTATTTATGTCATAACATGATAATTTGAAGCTTATTACTTTCAAAATATATTACTTTCCTATAAATAGAGCTGTGATTTTAATAAGAGCAGATCCAAGACTGGGTTTTCCTCAACAGCCTATTCAATTTTTGGGGACTTTCAGAATGGCAGAGCAAAAAATGATCCTGAGTGTAGAGTAAACAAAACTGTTAAAACGTATTGACCATACACTTCACAGAGAAATACTAGTATTGATCTTTTATATCAGTTTTGTGACTACAGCCAAGTGAAGCATTAACTCCTACAACATTCTGACAAAACTCCAAATTTAATCATAACCCTGTAAACCTCAACACTACTTGAAAACATTTTCTGCACTCTTTTTACATTACAGAAGTGTTAGCTGTTTTATGTCACCACAAAATAAAAACTTGTCCAATAGTACTAACGACCAAATATTGTATATTTGCCAATAACATAACAAGTGCAGCCAGTTGCTGACAGTGTAAATGTATTGAAACAATTCTGCTGAAATTTAAATTGAGTTTTACCTCTGCTTAACAAATATATTCAAGAAAACTATTTTGCATTCATATGAAACTGAAGCATTAAGTAACAAAATCATATAAACTCACCTAAAACATTATTTCTAAAACTATCTCAAATGCACTGATATGTTGCCTTGAAATATCAATGTTTTGAGAATAAGTTCATGTATGCAATGAAACTTGATAAAATATCAAGTTATCATTTGAACATGAACAGTACGTCACACTGCTTTATTTTCTGTATCACATACCTATGATGGAACCATTGAGAAGTTTTTGCTGACATCCACCTAATGTTATTGTTTGATGTAATAAATAAAACATGTATTAATCCAAAGTATTGCTTTGAATTCTATTCAAATGGCATTGCAAGCAATGTTTGGAAAGTATAAACAATGTGTTTACTCATAAACACAAATCCCTTCACCAAAAGGAACATAGAGTAAACAACAATAAACTGATATGGACAATTGATGCGAAGGCAACAGGACAGTGGAGATAAGTATCCTGCGTGAGATGGCTGAGCAAGACTGGGCTGGTTAGGATTCAACCAACTGCTCAATGGTCAAGCTAACAACAAAGCCTCCATGTTATGGTCAAAGCTAGCAACAAAGCCTCCGTGTGATGGTCAAAGCTGACAACAAAGCTTTCATGTGATGGTCAAGCTAACAACAAAGCCTCCATGTGATGGTCAAAGTTAACAACAAAGCCTCCATGTGATGGTCAAAGCTAACAAAAAGCCTCCATGTGATGGTCAAAGCTGACAACAAAGCCTCCATGTGATGGTCAAGCTAACAACAAAGCCTCCATGTGATGGTCAAGCTAATGACAAAGCCTCCATGTGATGGTCAAAGCTGACAACAAAGCTTCCATGTGATGGTCAAAGCTACCAACAAAGCTTCCATGTGATGGTCAAGTTAACAACAAAGCCTCCATGTGATGGTCAAACTAACAACAAAGCCTCCATGTGATGGTCAAAACTAGCAACAAAGCCTCCATGTGATTGTCAAAGCTAACAACATAGCCTCCATGTGATGGTCAAGCTAACAACAAAGCCTCCATGTGATGGTCAAGCTAACAACAAAGCCTCCATGTGATGGTCAAAGCTGACAACAAAGCCTCCATGTGATGGTCAAGCTAACAACAAAGCCTCCATGTGATGGTCAAGCTAACAACAAAGCCTCCATGTGATGGTCAAAGCTAGCAACAAAGCCTCCACGTGATGGTTAAAACTAGCAACAAAGCTTCCATGTGATGGTCAAACTAACAACAAAGCCTCCATGTGATGATCAAAGCTAGCAACAAAGCCTCCATGTGATGGTCAAAGCTAACAACAAAGCCTCCATGTGGAAGAAGGAAATACTACCACAGTAACATACTCAACTTACAATTTCATCAGTGTAGGAATTCAAGTGAAGTTTGGTAAGATGTAATGTGTTAATTATACAGAGGATGGAACAAAACAAACAGTTAAACTTACAGGATGGAACAAAACAAATGGTTAAAAATTAAGTCACATTGATACTGTTTAAATATGGCTGAGTTTCTCCTTAAAATGCATCCACATACAGTACCAATTTTAACAAAGGTAGATCAAATAGGATTCAATATACTGAAGGTGTAATGAAAGGATAGAGGAAATACATAAATCATTCCAGCATGAAAATTAGGTCAAAGTAACAGATTTGGTATTGTTGAGTTGCTCACACTGCAATGCAGCCACATTTTGCAATGGTGTTAACAAGTAACAGTGAAAAAGGGTTTGTGATACTGAAGATGAAACAAAAATACCCCAAAATACAAATGTCAAACAAACATGAAAACTGAGTGATGACCTGGTTTTGGTATGACTGAGTTAGTCATGGATCCACATGCCATTTCTCATGACTAAAGGAAAAATAGGATCTAATATAAAGTGGGCATAATGAATGGATACTTAAAGTTTTAAAAAAATCACACAAGAATTAAACAAGGTCATAGTGA